>LPNX010824431.1:220726-231730 GCA_001517045.1 Pseudotsuga menziesii | reverse complement strand
TGTGAATAACTTACAAGGAGAATACTCTTCTTTTCTTTCCATTCTCTCAACGTCTGAAGCTGGTTGCATCTCAACGTTTCTGCCTTATTGGTTACATCATATAGCTTATAAACAGGGATCTCCTCCACTCCCCATTTTTTAAACTCTTTCATCCATGAACCCAAAATGCTTTTGGGTGCTACAATCAGTGGCCTTTCCTCTGGGTACTTAGTCAAAAGACATTGAATAAAGCTAATCATAAGGAATGTCTTCCCTGTTCCTGGTGCATGTGCCAAAATGCAGCCACCAGGTTCTTCAGCTATAAGGTTCTTTTGCAAAAAGTTAAATCCATCAACCTGGTGTGATTTCATGTGTTTTTTCAGACGGGGATGCAAAACAAGTTTCAGTACAGGGGTACTCTGCTCTGAGCTTTTGTAATTAAATGACTCAGCATTGTTGATCCCTAAAATAGTCCCCAAGTCCCGATTAGGGGCATGCCTGGAATGTTTTGCTGCTTTCCTATCCTGTACAAATGCAAACAAAATGTTTAGACTATGTTTTACACAATTTATTCAATCAAATATGCATTTGCAAATGAGTATGCAACCATGCATCAATATTTACATTAGTCCCAGACATGTAAATGAAGTAGACTCTAGAATTATATATATAAAGAATCTAGATTATAACGGTAGATGAAGGAAACAACATCAAAAATGAAAATTATTAAAATGAAATCACTAAAACTAAAGCAAAAAACACCACACTATACTAATAATCACATATGAGTTGACAGAGAGCAAATTTACACCATAATTACCGTGCACTGCCGATCCATCTGTCAACAAATACTTAACTTTACGTGGATCTGTTTCCCCAAGAGCAGGAGAGAGATATGATGCTTCTGCCTGAAGCAAAAATTGAAGCTGTTGCTGAGAAGACCAGAGCTGATACGAGATACGGAATCTCTAGAAGATTTATTTCTCCTGTAATAAACAACCCAAAAAGGAGTGATGTCCAATGTTATTATGGAAATACAATACTCCTTTATACACCATTTCATGATAGGAAATGGGAGGATGGGAGGATTAAGAACATACATTACTTTTTCAGAGCATTTCCAGATAATGGGTTATGGAGACTAATGGCAGAAGATGCCTATGGTGCGTGTGGGTGTTCCCTAATTCATAGGTGGGAAAATTCTAGGTGTTTTTTTGGGCCCTTTTTGCAGCCCTAAGGAGTAAGTATGGGTACTCTTGGTTTTCTTTCAAACCCTAGATGGCAGTCCTAGGCATACCTAAGCCTTCAAAATGCAACCTGCGCCATTATATCAACATTCCTCAGCATTATTTAGTGAAACCTAGGCATGAAACATGCAAAGCTTCCTTCTATGTAAATACCTTGAGACTGACCACATGGATACAAATAAGCAAAGCAACTAACAATATAATTATAATTAAAAAATATAGGTATTTACTGCCATATAGGTATTTACTGCATGGTTAGACCGTGTGGTACATCCCTTTGATAGTTACAGGATTGGTGAATTTGTTTTCACTGATATGTTGTACCCAAGCCTTTAAAATTATAGACATTTTTGGGAGGTGTTGCAAACTGGAAGTGCTGCTAGAGCTATTGGATCCACGAATGCAAATGAACTTAGTAGTCATTCACACTGGTTTGTATACACGCATCAAGATTTATTCAACAAATTTGTAAGTTGCATTTTGCTAGATAACCTGATTTCTTTTTGTTGGAATGATAGGTCTGACATTAGATGCATTGCACTTAGAGTATTGATATCAGAGATTTCTAATGCTTTTTGTGTCAACTTGTTGTAGTATACTTAGCATGATGGTAACAGCAAAGAGCTTAATCAACGAGAACTTCACAATGAGTAAGCTGTGGCTGGTCGATCTTGCAGGCAGTGAGAGAATAGCAAAAACTGATGTCCATGGGGAGCGTCTAAAAGAAGCACAGTATATCAATAAGTCCCTTTCTGCACTTGGTGATGTCATAGCTGCCTTGACAATGAAAAGCAGTCATATACCATACAAGTTTGTTGTTCTGATAAAAAATAAAGAGCAAGAGAGTTTTGCAATACTGTTTTCCAGGTCTCTCTTCTACACTCTATGATTTGTTCTGTTGGCTTTTTTTTGTCAAGATAGAACTGATAGTAATGGTTTGGTGACAATAGGAACTCTAAGCTTACGCATTTGCTGCAAGATTCACTGGGTAATTGTCTTTAACCTTACCAATTATACTATTAATTTGTTTCTTTGATTGCATAATGTCGACTATGGAGTGCTGGCTTCCCTTGCTTTGTTGAATTCTTTGATTTTGACCAGAATGGTCAAAATAAAGTTAAAAATTTTAACTGTATCTAGCTCAATTCAGTTGCCTCTGACACCAATATGATGCGTATTGATTTTGACTAATTATGTCCACCCAGGAGGAGATTCAAAGACTGTAATGTTTGTACAAATTAGTCCCCATGAAAATGACATGGGAGAAACATTGTGCTCACTGAACTTTGCCAGCAGAGTTCGAGGATTAGAGCTTGGTCCTACTCGGAGACAGTAAGATGCTGGTGAAGTTTTCAAGTACAAACAGATGGTATGCTTTTGTCACATTGTTCCACTACTAGGGTGTCAGTGCTATTAGAATTTAACCATTTCCTTTAGTTTATCTTTTTTTTTCTTTGAACTAAGTGTTGAAATGTACACAGCTTGAGAGGATTAGACAAGATGGAAAAGAGGAAAAGAATATGGAAGAGAGCTTACAAAATATGGAGATCAAATTTAAGGGAAGGGAACAGATGTGCAGAAATCTTCAAGAGAAGGTGCAGATGGCTTGTGTTTTGCTTTCTTTAGTTTGTAAAACTTGTGATATTGACCATGCAGTATGTTAAAAATACTTGAATGGCTTTTACAGATTAAAGAACTGGAAGCTCAACTGGCAAAGGAGAGGAAGGCTCGAGCTATATGTGAGACCAAGCTGAGAGAGCATCAGCGCCAGTCAGAAAAGTTGCCTGAGAAGAAGGATTCACTAGAACAAATATGGGCACTTCTTTGGGTGACATTCATGAGGAACAACCATGGATTTTCAAAAAAATGGATCGTCCTGAGCATAATCAGTCACCTATAGCAATCATAGGCACACGTACATGGATTCTGGGAACTTTTCAACCCCTAAACAGTCTCCTACAACTGTGAATAAGAAAACAACAAAAAAATTAGGCATGTAGCAGCTTCTAATAATCAGTCCTGTGTGTTATCAACAATAGGAGGAGCTTTCCAGCGATGGTTTTGAAGTTTGGGTACTTTACGGCAATGAAACAGCCCCCAAAACAACACGTGTATCCGTTAAAGCATCAATCCATACCTGCATATGCACCTATAGCAACGTTTAGGAGATACGGCATCTCTAGAAGATTTATTTCTCCTGTAATGGCAAGATTGTGTCATTTGATTTTCTGATTTTTCACAGACTATACTTGAGAACTGTGAATAACTTACAACGAGAATACTCTTCTTTTCTTTCCATTCTCTCAACGTCTGAAGCTGGTTGCATCTCAACGTTTCTGCCTTATTGGTTACATCATATAGGTTATAAACAGGGATCTCCTCCACTCCCCATTTTTTATACACATTGTTTATACACATTTTGCCCAGTTTCAGCATACAGTGTGAACAGAAAAAAAGGGATAAACAACAGTCAAGTCAGACCTTGTGACTGTTGTATTTGACGGTTTAAAGCCATAACATCTCCAGAAGCATCCTCATTGACAATAGCCTGATAGTAACAACCAGTTCAAAATGTGATGGTTAGTTCAAATAATACATCAGATGACTGTAACAAATAAGCATGTATTATAAATTGAAAAAAGATGTACATACATTGTTTTGAATGAATTTCGCTCTCTGAGCAAACTTGAGTGTACTCAATGTCTCATTTGCGTAACTGTCCACAATTTAAAAAGGCATTATGTTTTCACTGAAGATCCAAAATGTAATGATGACATCAATGGACTGTCAAAGGTAAATCTATGTTGAGAATATTCTATACAGTAACAAAAAATGGTCACAAACCATATTGATGAACTGATATTTGCAATAATTGTTGTTTTAGAGTTACCACCAAGCGAATCCTTCAAACATGTAGAAGTTTTAATAATCTGCACCAGGTTGGAATGAAGGTTTAATATCAAAGAAGAATCTCACTTTCCATGAATGTTTAGTTACCTGAAGAATAAATGTAAGCCTTGAATCTCGGTAAGGAATGTGGCGTTGTTTTCCATGGGCCACAACCACTAAAATCATGATAACAAGGCTGCACATAATCATAAAAAACTCTTCTTAATGATATCTTTAAATAACAATTCAATTACAATGATTAGAAAAGGCTTATAAATCAAATAAATCATCCCAGTAAATCAAATCCAAATGTGGATGAGAAATAGTGCAAATCTTGCAATAGAGATGTTAAATAAAGATATGTAAAAGATCTGCATAACTACCCAAGAGTTGACAAGGATTTATTAATGTTGGCAGCTTCTTTCAGACGATTTCCTTCTGCACCAGAGCTTTTCTTCCTATTTTAAAGTTAACAAAGAACGATCAGCTAACAGTCTGGAAAATGGTTCTGTAAAACTTAAAAAATCTCTGGCTTTAACAAAATGCAGGTTTTAAGATACCTCTCTGAACTAGCTAGATCCACTAGATTAAGCCTTCCACAACGAATGTTGGCCATGGAGTCCTTTTCCCATTGGCTCTCAATTACACAGGTAAAAAAACTATGTGATCTACTACTCTCGCGATTCATATTGGCTGCTGCAACTCTTCTGTTTGCAGCTCCCTGATAATCACAAGAACCATGACAATTATAAGTTAAATGCAAATAATTGGCTTAAATTTGAACTAATCAAATTGAACATAAAGAGACTTGTCTTGTAAAGTACCAGAAGCAAAAGTTGAACAACATCATGCACATTTGTCACTTCAATCTCTGTAAGTTTTTCAACATATACACCCTTTCCAACATCTTCTCTCAACTGCACAAAAAACAATATACCTTGAAAATTAGAATCTTAACTAATGAAATCTTGCTGCATGTGCTAATCACTACAAACGAAAACCTTCACACTATGCTCTTTGTATAATGTTTGAAGCTGAGAGAGTATATCTAGAATGATATTTGCCAGCTATGATAGCTCCCCTGTATGGCCAAAATGAACATTATGGCGCAGAATTCTGCTAAACCTTATGAAGTATTCAATTTCAAACAACTTGTCTCTGCCCAATTTGAGGAGGGAGTCTACAGGAGGTTCACCCTTTATGTAGTTAGATTACCTTTGAAGGAGATGTAAATAAAACCAGCACTGGAGGTTACCGTTTGGCAGTTCTATTTGTTGTGATTTGGCCAGAACGCATCCTACAGGAAATCAGAGGCATGGAGGGTTATAAAAATGAACCAATGAACAGCGGGCCTTACCCTCAGCAAAGAGACAAATTTGACATTAACTGTGTGCTTGAAAGCCTGCTGACATTAACTATGTCCATGAGACACCATTTCTTGAAGGAAGTTTGCAAGGCACATCCCATGCATCTTTTAGATTGCCCCACACTACCTGTTCATGTCTATGACAGCAATCCCTTCTGTTTTTTTCCATAAAATTGAAAACTTGATATCTATGTTTTTCAAATAAAAGGTATTCAAATCAACAAATCTGATCCCCATGCATTTTTCCATAAAAATCATTCTAATATTCGATATGTTTTGTTTGGGGCCAGGGGCAAAGCATAGCTCAGTTCCAATCACCAAGGGAAATAGTGTATCCGCTAGTATCATCAGTGGACGTGAGAGCCCCACACGCAAATGAAATTGTTGGGTATGCTACATAACTGCCACTTTATTTTTCCAAAGAAGGAATTTGGGTTGGATTAGTATTAGTTCAATCAGTCATAGGTACACCTCTTTGTGATGATATGTGCCTAGAATGGGCACATATGGGCAACTTTAAAACTCTCAACATGAAAGAACAAAAACCCTATGAAAGAAAAAAGCATTGATATAAATTGCTATAAACCCTATGTCTTTGGAGATATATTTTCAGAGGCTAGCAGGCAAGTAGTCATCTCTGATGGACATGAACAACCCTGCTTTGCAAATGACAGTTTTTCTGACTCCAGTATTATTCCTTTACAAGGAGCTGTTGAAGTGCTTATTTTTATTAAAGAGTGCATTTTTTCTCCAGATTGGCATTCTTCTATTTACAAAGAAGCCTGTCACCAACTTAATGAAGAACGTGTCAGTGCTCTTTTACGAATGCTACAGCCACAGCTTTCAGTTGATGAAAGAATGGAGGGGGCTGGTGTTTCAGATATGTCCTATGAAAAACACTTCCTTGAACATTTTCACAAAGCATACTTTAACCTGTTACATGATTATATTAATGGGCATAAGAAATCTCAAATTGCCAGAAAAATCCGACAAAATGGTTTGGGCCTTCTTTATTACATGAAGAATCCAAAGACACATTGAATCCTGCAATTCAAATTTAGTGCTACACCAGCAAGAAATGTTGTGGTAGGATCAACTACTGCAGAGAAGCAGAGTCCACTAAGCAAGGAGAGACTGGTTTGTTTTGGATTGGTAGGAAAAGAGAAAACCCTGGACAGATAATTGATATCAAGCACAGAAGAAATTCCCACACTTGAGTAGATGAGGACCATCACCATCAAGGAGGAAAGTTCTGATCTTTCTCTAATATTATTTCACTATCTATACTGGATGTACACTTCAGCCCCATTGACCTATCTTTGGTCACTAGTGGACTATGACATTAATATAATTCCAACTGGACTTGAGTGGTTGTTGTGGCAGGGCTCCTCTTGATGGAGTTCAACCCAGGATTACACAGCAGGCCCCCTTAGGTAACTATCCAAACAACATTATCAGACACTGTATTGGGCATTTTATAGTGATTGAGGACTCAGAAATGACTTCCCTCCCTTCTCTTCCAGACTCGGTCTCCAGCTCCTGTACCACTTGACAAGTTTACATGCTCTTTTTGATGGTGTTCCTCACTCCTGTAGTCATTTATTTTCATGCTTTTGTTTTCCTCCCCCCTTGGACTAGTTGCTTTTCTCTCTGAGGCTATAGAACTCCCACTTTGAATTAGACTAATGGTACTCTTTTGGTCCCATTGACATACTTTTGTGGTCATTTGTTGGACCTAATAAAATTACCTTACTAGAATCAATAAGTCTAGTTGTAGGATCACAGAGACCCACAAACGTCAACTATAACCCCAAACTTTCTAAGCAAAAGACTGCAAAGCTAGCTGCAATACAACTTGAAAATCAAAACGTTAGGTTCTGGTGTAGTCAAAAATCACAAGACAAGGTTGCAGCACATGAGCAATCACCAGATCAGCTTGCAGCACATGCAGGAACACAAGACAAGCTTGTGGTACATACAAGGCAGGGAAACAAGCCAACATGGATTCACAGGGCCATGATTGTGGATACCTAAAACTCATGCAACCCATGTGGAAAAGGATGTCTACAAGATATGTTTTGGTAGAGAACTCCTGCAACCGATGTTGTGGGGGTAAAGCAGAGGTGAATAAACATGTTGCAGGAAATGGAAGACTCAACTACAGAATATGAAAAGGCCACATTTGTAGAAAAGAAACCAAATGGAGATGATGTTTGAGCTTATGACTTCCATGACCATTGGAGCAACATTGATAACACCATTACAAACCATTAGTAAAATTTAAATCAAACTCCATACTAGAACCCAACTTCACAAAAACAATTGGTTCTTTCATTAATTGGACATAGATGACAAAATTTCATGATTAAGATTTGATCTACAATTAAGGAAAGCCATATAAGCACATGACAATTATCTTTTGACATTGAGATTAATTATAATTCAAATTAATATATATGTGTGTGTGTGTGGCAAGTTGCCAACCAAAAATGAAATGTCGTTATAACTGTCCTGACAATGACTTTCAGCAGTTAATCGGCTAGTTATGAAATGCATGAATTTATCTTATTAAAGTATATGTACACATTTTCCTAACGCCTCTTTTGCAAAAGGTCTAATTCACATTCAGTGCCGATAACGATAGAAGAAAACCCTTATACATTCAGCAAAAATCAAATTTCCTTACCCAAATTTCTGAAGGTAGAGGATGGGAGGTTTGCTTATACTGATGATGCTCTTGTTCTTGTAGCTCGCATTCTTATTATAAGGACATCCACAGGGTCCAGTTTGGGAGATGACTCCTTAAGACTAATGAATGGATTATTATGAGGTTTCCAAGAAGTAGAATTTCTCCAAATTTGAATGCCCCTTTCTCAGGCCTCATCAATGGGACATCTTCCCAAAGATAAGGATTGCAATGAACTTTCATATTCTATCCAACCTGAAGATACAGATTGCAATGAACTTCCATATACTATCCAACTTGAACCTAAAGATAAGGACTGCAACTTAAATTCAGAGCTCTATGACTACGCCGAATATTCGACCTTGGACATACCTCTCTACAGTAATGTTGTTGGACAGGTCTCGTCTTCCCTAACACTTAGAAGGCTAAGCAATTGAACAATGATTCTTCTAGTGGCAGTAACTCTTGCAACGTGCAAATTGTTGTTCATCACACTCACAGTGATGCAAGCCTAAAACACAGACTTGCTAATTAATCACTCAGAACTACTCAGAAAACCTTTCAATTTTGGTGATCTCACTCTGATCGACTATTCCACTTTTAATTCTGACTTGTGTGGTTAACCAACCAATCTATGCTTCTAAGGCTAACCTCTTGGACCTTCATGTAGGCTTACAATATAAAGAAGAAAACACCAAAATTATAACTCTCCAACTACCTCTTAAATCCCTGTAACTGACTCCTATAATAATGCAATTATTTCTTAAAATAGAACTCCATCCTATCCTATTAATGATCCACTAATCAATCCTTTTGGACTCCACCAAATGCTGCCAACAAATACAAATTCAGTTTCAATGATTAAGCATCTAATTGAATGAATCATGACTTAGATATTTAGCCTTCCTTGAATTCTGCCTTCTAATGCAGTTTGGACAAATAAATTTAAATCAAAGTCCTGTGTATTGGTTTATTATAACAGCCATGATTTTATTCAATGGTACTTTCACTATAAAAGAGCTGTTTGTGGAAAAATCATACCTTGTAAAATAGGACGATAGCTTGCTCTAACAAATCCACGACCCATTAAAGATCCCCCCCTTCCACCTCGACCTTGAATTCCAGATCTGGGTCTGAATTCCATAGAGTTTTGAATGCTTGTGTTCTGTAGAAATAGAATGCATTATGAAGCATCAGATCTTTGAATGTAAAAGTGCATCAACCAAAATCATCACAAGCAAAACTATGATGAGACTTCCCTCTTAATATTAATGCATATACAGCATAGCAAATCTATCCAACATACTAGACCAGAAAAGAGAAAAAATAGAATTCCTAACCCTATAAAGACATTTGCATTCATTAAATTACCACAATAATTACCCCCAAATAAATGATAAGGGCTTCAAAATATGTTATTTCATATAACAAACAAACAAAGGCATAGGAATTTTGTTGGGCTCTTAATGGTAAGTTACAAGAACAGCACATGCCATGAAACCAACCTAAATTCTATCACCGGCAGGTTGGCTCCATATACAAGTGGGAGTGGACAGAAAATGAAAAGTGAAGGGATGGGATAAAAGTGTTGCCACAAAATGAAAATGAAGGGAAGGCATAAAAGTGTAGCCATGGGTACAGATATAGCCAATATGGCTCTTCACACACAAATTTGATAAACTCGTCATTAGCTTTGATCTTTTATATGACTACACTAGCTAATTTTTGGCCTCAAGTTTAAACAAATTCTAGTAATAGCAATAGTTTCAAGAATCTATTCCATTTGGAGCATATTTTCCAAGAATATAACATTAAAATCTCTAATACCTAGCAACAGCAAAATCAACAAAAGCAACATATGAAATACCATGACACAAAAGTATTATAAGACTATTGAAATTTGTACCTGAAAGTAAAAGATCGCCAAGAGTTGTCCACTAGTTTCATTTTGATCATGAAGACCTGCATAAATGATAAAATACAAGAAAATTTTATCAGTAAATAATATATAAGCAAATAAACAGTCATTTATAAATGTAAAAAATCCCATGAATACAAAAGTGGCCATATACCTGAATGAGCTTCTCTTTGTTTCAAGAATAGGTTATTCTTTACTGAACAGGGCCAACCACGTGAAGGTGGAAGCTCATATGGCCCCTCCCCCCCCTCACATCGCTCTCAATTCCCCATACCCTTTAAATTATTTTGTTTACATAGAAAACATATAAAAAACTAAACATATAAACATTGAAACATCAAAATCACATAAACATATAAACATCGAAACACAAGAAGGTAATCCATACAAACAACGTTTCATGTTAACATCGATATAAAATACAAGTCATGATATTTTACAATTTTCTCTTCGTGTGACTTTGTTTTTTTCGATTCAAAAAACCAACAAGTGGCATCTCAAATTCATCATTTTGCAATGTATCTGCTGAGCCCTGTCCTTTTGTGGTTTGTGTAATTTGCGTGCCCTCATGTACCATACGCCTGGTACGTCGCTGAACAGGGCATGGAGGCCGCTGCGAACGGGAAAGAACTGCTACAATGAAAAGACCATTTTTCTTAGGTTGAAAATTGATTCAAATCACTATTTCATTGTTTCGATAAACATTACAATATCGTTTTTTACCTGTTTGTCTATCTGTGAAGGTCGGTGTTCCGACTGCTTCAGTCGTTTGTTCCTCTTCCAGTTCATCCTCATGAGCTACGTGCTCTTCCATTTAAAGAATGAAATATGTAAGTATACGTAAAAAAATAAATATCTATCATCAAAATACATATATATATTTCTAAAACTCGCTACCTGAATCCCTAGTCTGCTCCAC
>LPNX010824431.1:198547-210616 GCA_001517045.1 Pseudotsuga menziesii | reverse complement strand
AACACATATTCAATTTGATTATTATAATTTAAGTAATTATATATATTAAATAAATAACAAGTACACAATTTATAATATATTAGCCAATCAAGATAACATATAAAAACACTGTCAATTATCATTTTTAATTAAATTTTTATAAAAATGTCAATTTAAATAAATTATTGAAATAAAAATAATTTACAAAAAATTTACACATTAAAATCATAAAAAAAAANATTGAAATAAAAATAATTTACAAAAAATTTACACATTAAAATCATAGAAAAAAACTCATTCAATTTACTCTTTCCTATAAATACTATGTTTAACCTTTATAAATACTATATTTAATCTTTTNNNNGTTTAATCTTTTTCTTACCATTAAAGTTATTTACTTGTGATTTCTTGAAGATGATTAAAGCTTTCACTTGAACACTTACAAAATTACAACACTGAAAGTCTAANATTTCTTGAAGATGATTAAAGCTTTCACTTGAACACTTACAAAATTACAACACTGAAAGTCTAAAATAATTTATTCTTGAAGAAATAAACTTACATTAAGTAGATAACATAATCTAAAAAAATATAACGTAACATGCATCTTGATACTCATTTGAATCAAAGATTATATAGATATTTATTAGTCATTTTCAGCCCAAAATCCAACAAAATACTAAAGTATGTCATGGTCTGCATCCTTAAAGAAAATTAAGCATAAGATATCCTCAATACAGAGTAAATATAAAGTTTCAGCAGACCCTTCAAAGAACAAAAGGGGTTAACTATTAGAGTCTTTCAACATAACAAACAACCAGGAGAATGCAATCATCCATATAATTGAACATTGACATGTGAAATAATTGAATTATTATGCACTTCCTCATAAAAGAGAACACCTTCCTCCTCCCTAAGTTCCGACTTTGAAAGGAATAAAGAGTCCTTGTTATTCCTCGTAAAAGAGAACACCTTCCTCCTCCCTAAGTTCCGACTTTGAAAGGAAGAAAGAGTCCTTGTTAAATTCCATGCAGACATTACTAAAAACAAGATTATGAAAAGATGGTTTGAGTTGTCTAATTATTTCCAAGTAGTGTTCAAGAGAAGCCACCTACATAAATACTTTATCATTTACCTAGACTATAAGAACTACATGAGGATGGACATTGGTATATAACAAGATCTTCCTATCAAAGTTTATGGAACCATAATAATTGATGCACATAATATACATGCAAATTCTAAGTATGTATTGAACAATATTCAAATAACCAAATTGACTATAAAGAGGGCCATAAAAAAACTTAAGAAATACTAATTATTTGGATAAAATGAACACATGTGTATAAGTATAACCAACAAAAAATTTAAAACATTTAGTTTAGATTTGGAAACCATATAATTATTGTACCACACAAGGACATAGAAACAAAAATACACTAACTTCATCTAGGAAATAACATTCGCATGAAGTAGTAAAAGTATGCATCATTTGAAAACACAAACTAACCTTGCACGTTTAAAATCCGAACTATGTAGATCTAGAATGGATTGTTCACCAGCAGGAGACAAAAATAATAAAAAGCTCCAACAATCACCCGAAAACAGTGCTGCAACAATGGCAAGTGTGAAGAAAATCTCATTAAGGTCTTCGTTTTTATAGAAATCTTAGACATTGCTATAGCGACGGAAAACATTGACTTTTGCGCCCTAAGTCAAGTTGACCATTGTAAAAAGCCAACAAAATCTTAATTCCCTAGGTCAACTTGACGGTGCCGTCGCTATAGCGACGGATATGCGTCGATACAGCGATGTCCAAGGCTTTAGGCATGGATACAACGACGGCTAAGAGTCCCTGCGTGGATACAACGATGGAGATGCGTGGATACAGCGACGCCTCGTTCCTCTTACATCTGATTTTACACCAAAAAGTAAGAAACGTGGAAAACCTCCGTGGAAAAATCCATGCTTTTGTACTAGTGATCCAATGGATAAAATATTCATTCAAACACACATTATTGGATAGGAAAAGATATTTCTATTAATATAAATCAGATATTACAAGATACAACCTCTCTCGGCATGTCTGAGAACCGGAGAAATTGAATCCCCCACTTGGGCCTCCACCACTTCAATCCTCCATTTCTAGATAGCAAGCTCACAAGCAAAAGGAAAGCTTGGGAAGAACACAAAAGTGCTCCAAGGGACAAAGGGATGCAGACTCAAGCATAAGTTCTGGCAACAATAGACTAGATAGTTTCTTTGCTCTCAATTCTCTCTTTTTCCTTCAATGTACCAAGGGGTTCCTTATATAGCTTTTCAAAGGGGTAATGAAAGGTCAAATCCGAGCGATCTCAAGGCATAGGGAAGGCCAGGAGACAAGTGAGTCAGATCCATGTCAAGGAAAACTCCAAAAGGATTTGTATTTTGTACACATCCCGATGTACGCGGTTTTAGTGGTCAAACCCACGTATATACGTGCTTATAGGTTTAAAAGTCGCGTGTATCATTTTTCACATGGTTTTAGGGATGGTCAAGGAAACATCAAAGGACAAAAAATGGTCCATGTGGTCTAAGGAGTCTGCAGCGGGATAGGGGAAGGCCATACAAAGTGTGATTCACCTGGAGTGGTGAAATCAACTATAACAGGGAGGCAAGCATTGGAGAGATGCAAATGAACCTTACTTGAAATGTCTATCCATGTGAATCAATGGAAATAGAAAAACATATTGGTAATCAAATATTTATCATTTGATGAAACATACCCCACAAACTAACCCATTAGGTATTAGTTATAAAGGTAATTAGAACTAGTTCATGATTGGTAACCCATTTTGTTCCATAGCACTGATTCAATTTATAAGACATGAGTCCTAACTAAATAATTAAAAGACACTTATGGGAAATTGACCTCAACTTGACAGCTGTTAGAATTGACCCTGACTGAACTATCTTAAATGTTGTTTCATATAAAACCCCAAAAAAAGTAAAAACAATACTGAGTTTAAACTTGCAATACCTTACTCTCATGCAGAAGGTGTTGATGTCCTTGTCCAAGGTATCGAGAAGACTAATAGCTTGTATAACCATGTTATCCACTCTATTGACATTGAATTTCACGTTGGATTTGCTGTAGCTGTGCCCAAGACTCAATTGATCCTTCTCCAAGTCTATGTGATTCAAGATATGTGATTAAATTACAACTAAAATAAAAATTATTTCATTTCAATAAACAAGTATCTATCTGATTAGAGTCTGTACCCATGGAAGCTTTAGCAGCTTCTATGATATCCTTGGCTTTGTCTTCATCTCCAGTTATTTGTATTAATTCAGGTAAAACGGTTAGCCGATAAAGTGGAATTATCCTTCACCCATGCATATATATAGTTGTCATTAATAATCTTAACCAGCTCAGGAAAATGCCACGAATACCATTCCCTGCAGATAAATTACTAATTAATTAATGCTGAAGCTAGAGAATCATCAAATAGGGCATGTAACAAGAAAGAATGGGATGATTAACTATAAAAATACACATTCATCCATAGTATCTATATTTACCAAAGAAACACCTTATCCTACTGGCCTGCAAGCAACAAATACAATTTTCCTGGGTCCCTATTATGAAAGCTCTAGATGACAAAAAGAACCATACATTCCTAACCACTGGAGACAATTATACAAACCCTTTTTATGAATGTCTACACTGAATGGATTACAATAAGAGAAAAACAAACATAACCCTCCAAAAAAATGAATACTCTTTACATAAATAAAGATATGGAGAAAATTTTGGTTTAACTATGTAATTAGTTAAAATAACTAAAGTGATCTACCTCATGGAGATGGACATGACTACACATTACACTCTAGTTTCTACCCTGTTTTTGGACAATTACTAGTCCTAGAATGCTGGTTATCAAGATTTTACCCCCACATGGTTTCAGCCTAGAATCTAGGTAGTACTTACTACAAGAACATGGATAATCAAGGCCTTAATTACCTTGTCAGACTATTGTAAAGTTAGTAAGTGCCAAGTATGAAGAGGAAATTGAACTAGAGACATAAATCCATTATTATCAGCTATCTTATGAAGTGCCAATAATTAAGAGGAAATTGAACCAGAGATATAAATATGTTATTATCAGCTATCTTATGAACAACTAAAAATGGAATCACCTTGTGAGCTTAGCCAATAATTTCCCCTCCTAAATTTTTAAGAGGTTGGCATTACATGCCAGATAAAAAGGATGGTGAGGCAAGCATTGGAGAGATGAAAATGAACATTGAAATGTCTATCCATGTGAATCAATGGAAATTGAAAAGCATATTGGTAATCAAATATGTATCATTTAATGAAAGATACCCCACAAACTAACCCATCAGGTATTAGTTGTATAGGTAATTAGAACTAGTTCATGATTGGTAACCTATTTTGTGACATAGAACTAATTCAATTTATAACTGCCATCGCAGTTGTTCTCTGTTTGAATCTTATATTTTAAATATGCACTTTAATTAAGTTTTTTTCATTTACCAAAATAATTGCAATTTTCCTTTTCAACTGAATATACTTATTTCAAATGTTAATGAGATAATACTAGCTATAAACAATCCCATGGGATGATAAGCATTCAAAAATCTAAGTTAATAAACAAATACTTTTACCTTTCAGTATAAATATGATTCATGAGTCCTAACTAAAGAATTAAAAGACACTTATGGGAAATTGAGCTCAACTTGACATCTATTAGAATTGACCCTGACTGAACTATCTTAAATGTTGTTTCATATAAAACCCCCAAAAAAGTAAAAACAATACTAAGTTTAAACTTAGAATACCTTACTCTCCTGCAGAAGGTGTTGATGTCCTTGTCCAAGGTATCGAGAAGACTAATAGCCTGTATAACCATGTTATCCACTCTATTAACATTGAATTTCACATTGGCTTTGCTGTAGCTGTGCCCAAGACCCAATTGAGCCTTCTCCAAGTCTATGTGATTCAATTACAGAGCTATGTTTACTCTTTTTTGCATGATTCCTCAATGTCAAAACTAAATATCCATTCAGTTGATGCTATGACTCATTTTGCTCCAAACCAAGCCAGGATTACTACATATCAACACTATGTACATCCATCAATTACAGTTACCTAGGATATGTATGAATATAATTAGTCAAGCACATGCAAAAATATTATAAATGGACAAATAGAAGAAAACAATGTGGCTTAGACCTTAATTTCTATACTCAGATTTATAATACAATCACACTTTGTCTCCTAGGAGACAAGTCACTAACGAAACAATGGACATACCTGAGAGAGAGATAGATAGGTAGTTTTTAGGGCAGAGTGAGACAAATATAGACCACAAGGTCACGGATCAATACTGTCAACCTCAAAACATATATAAAAAACAAAAAAATCTATTTGCATTTGCAATAGTTGTCAACCCAATAACTCTCCACCCACAAAACGCAAAATCCCTAATCGAGGTTCTACACCCAACTTGAAGAGATTCAAACCAGATTCAGTTAATTTTTTTAGGCCTTTCTGGCCACAAACAACTGCACCTAACTGGACTAAATTTTTAACAGCTACACTTATTGCCTCATGGCTTGGGTCTTGAAGTCCAAACTCCACTCAGCGCAGCCAGGATTTCTTCTGTTAGCTTTTCCATACCTCAGAGATTGTCATTGTCTGCTTTAGGAGGACATCCTGGATAGTCCTTACTTGTGCCCATAACAACCTCACATCCACAAAAATGGCCCAAATTGAATGCCTAGGATTCTAGAAGGTGAAACACACCCAATAATGTTCAAAACAATACCCATATTGGCTTAATTATTGTTGTAACTTGCTGTTATAGGGCCCAAAATTGCCCAGAAATGAGGTACATGGGATTTTCATTTCCTTTCATTTTCCACAGGTGGCATGGATTTCCCAGAATTTGTTTTACAACCAAGAAAAAGACAACATCATACTTTAGACTTGCCCAGAAAACTCAAAAACCAACCCATAAACCCTCATGAAAAATTAAGTGAACACCTTATGGGAAACAATGTGCATGATTCCTCTCTGTATCAAAATGTCACTACTACCATAAACCATAGCTACAACCATCTCTGTATCAAAATGTCATGGGAATGCACCTCGAAGCTTTTAATTAAGAATGTCCTCTAGGGATAATCAAGCCTATCATAAACGTTAAACAAATGATACCACATATTGAGAGCAAGAATGAGAATTATTACGCCAGAGGAGATGAAATGGTGAAGTAATTCAAAGCACTAGATCCATAGTATACAGGCATCTATCTTCCCTTTCCAAGGTTAGCTCGGTTTCCAAAACATTGATTTGCAAATTCTTGCAAGGTAAAACCTCTCCAAAAGAGTACTCCAGTCTCTCTATATTGCACACATTACAAAGCCTCAAAGTTATTGCATACTAATGAGATCCTAGGCATACATTACAGAGACACATATGTAGAACCTTGAAGGTATTGCATACTAATGAAATCCTATGTATTGAGGACAAATATTTACCTGGGAAAATACAACATCCTCAATACTTAGAGCTGCAACAGATCCAGCGCCAATAGCCTCCTCTCCGATGGAGGTCAAATAAAACGAAATCTTGCCTTGTCTCTATGCTTCATAAAATATGGTATCCATAAATCGAACACTCACCATGTCACTGTATATTTTTAGTGAAAATTCTTTGTCAACCTGTTTATAGAAAACAAACCATTATGAACTGGCCAAAAACCAAGACCAAATATATCGACATTGAAATCATCATCGACAATCGTTTTCAACAACTAAGGGCAAGATAGATTTGCTATATATTATAATGTTTCAGGGCAGCAAACCTCTTCCAGGTTAGTCTCTAAGATCTGGAGACTATGGTCGTCTAAAAATTAGTAACAGGAGGCTGCTTTGTACGATGTTTCTACTAAAAACTCCATATGGTATGCATATCTCACTTCCCTTGTTCCAGTATCGTCAAACTAGCCGATCGCAACAAAAAAATGAAAGAAGTAACCATTAGAAACAAATAAACCAGGCATAGACTTAAATATGTAGATCCACTAAAGCAAGCTCAGCTTTCAGGCCTATTCAATATAATATCTAGGAGAAGAAATTAAAACAATAGCATACCTGTCTGTCATCCTCATCCTGTTGTCTAACTATTATTGTTAAGCTGTTTTCCCGATGCAGTATATAACAACCCGTGCTTGTTGGACATTGTGATAGCAGGCCATAGAGACAGGGATTCCCAGTTACCAGATGGCATGGATATATCAGTAAGACCATGTTTAACAGAATCACAAACAGATGGCCTTGCTACAACCTGGAAGTAGGTTGGCAGAACCCAGTTCATCCGAGTAGCAGATCATCTTAGACATAACAGGGAAGCTCTCATGGTGGAATGAATTCAAATTGAACTCCCCTAAACTACAGAAGAAGGAGGCTTATGAAGGTATTTCTATCATTGGAGGAGGGACCATTTTATAAGGTATGCGGTGCCTTCTCATGCTTATGATACGTGCTTCCCATTGCTAGGTACCCTTGGAAGCATGCACATTACCACATTTGGGTAGACAGTCTGGTGACAGGCAAGGCCATGGAACAATGTACATTTGCTAAATTTGGACAGAAAGTTAATTGAAATCGTGTGGGAGAGAGTCAATGGATCCTACTCCATGCCTAACACAACATCCATTTATTTACTGAAGGGTGCAGTTGAAACTTATTAATGGTAGGCATGGATGGCTTGTATTTTTCTTTGGTAGCCCATAACAATATCACTAAGAGCTCTTTAATGTAAAGCGAATATGGGCATGTTCTAAGGATGCTTGGTTAGTTGCAGCCCTAAAATTAATAAAAGTAAGTCATAGCAGGAGTAGAGACAAAAAAATTATAAGTTCTGGGAAAGAAATATCCCCAGGTTGGTGACAAGGAATATGGTGAACTCCATGCCAAAGTCAAGAATGAAAAAGGTGGAATTTTGCCAAATTTGTCAACTGGCAAAGATAATTAAGAGAAACTTCCAAGCAATTCACCAACAAAGATAATTCAGTGAAAAGTGAATGTAGCACTTTTCTCACTGGTGCAATTCTCTGAATGTAGCACTTTTCTCACTGGTGCAATTCCTCCTAAACTTGGAAATTTGAAAGTTCAAAATAATAGCAATTTCCAAGTTTCCATAGAACTAAAGAAGCGTGTCATAACTGAGTAAGTCACTTGATGATGTGAGAAAATGAGACCTACTTGAACCCTGGCTGTGTTTGTCCCTTGTTGAGGTTGCCATACTAATTTATTGTAGCATAGACTGTGTTGAGTTTTAATGTAGTCTTGCACCTCATAATCCCATTATAGATTCATCAACATCGCACTTATATATTTAAGTTAGCCAATTTTTTGCATCAAATTTTCTCTTTCATGAATTTAGGTTATCATTTACTACAAGGATGCACAAGGATAATTCTAGCTTTATAGAAATCCTCTAGTACATATCTGTAACAAACTTTCACCCCTTCAAGATATGCAGTCCCCAAAGAGATGAAATTCCCTTGCAAGATTGTTAGGCATTAGCTAGCTGTTGGTTGTTCTTGGTTTCTTCTTATTTTCTGAATCCTTGTTTTTAGAATTCTTTTTTTCATTATAGAAATGAGGTTCTTTGCAATGCATTCACTCTATTTATCTTCTGATTTTTTTATTTTAAAAGAGAACATTTTTGAAAATGAGGTTTTAAATGCATGGTGAACAGACCACATTGAATGCACCAAGACCACAAGACCTAGATACATAGTGCATTAACACTAGGAAGTCATGCATGACTATTCAAGGCATTGTTCATGGATCTAAATCCCTTAAAAATATCTTCATGTCCAAGTTCATGGTATTCTTCCCTGGAACACCATTCCAAAGGACTCAAGACATGTACATATTACTCAAAACCACCTAATGCCACTAACACCCTTAATTCTAGGACAATGATACCCTCAAAAGATGATGTGTAGTTGGTGGAGGATACCTTCTTGTCCATGGATGGTTA
Organism: Pseudotsuga menziesii; assembly: GCA_001517045.1. Lineage (NCBI taxonomy): Eukaryota > Viridiplantae > Streptophyta > Pinopsida > Pinales > Pinaceae > Pseudotsuga > Pseudotsuga menziesii. Next base: position 201,576 of record LPNX010824431.1, on the reverse strand, counting down.
GAATATTCCTTCATGTCCCTAACTTTAATTTTACTCCCATGACCATTTGCAAGCCCTCAAGTTCCCGAGACCTGGATACATAATTCCATGGATACCCCTACGAATTCATGTGTGGTGCTTTGAGGCATTGTTCATGGCTTTGACCAACTTAATGGTTTATTTATGGAGAAAGGAGTGGTATTTTCTCCTATAATTTCATTCCCAAGGCCTTAAGGAGCATACATATTTCTCAAAACCACCCAATGGTATTAACATCCTTAATAATATGCCAATGATACCCTTATGAGGCCATGTCTTCTTGGTGGAGACAACCTTGTTAGACCTGAATAGATAGAAAATTTCTTTAGAACCCAAGGATCATTTCTCCTCCATTGACCATGTCCAAGGACCTAAGGCCCTAAGACCTAGATATAGAGCACCATGGATACCCTTTCAAAGTTATGCAAGGTGACTTGAGGAATATTTTATAGCTCTAGATGCCTCAATTAGGTCTAGAGGATTAAGTCTACTCACCTGACCATGTCTGAATGCCTACAGATGGTACTGCTTTTAGAGATATGGAGGAAAAGTGTCCTCACTTTAAAGAACAACCACGTTATCTTAGGATTTCTTTGGCAGCAAATGGTGTTAATCCATTTGCACAGATGAAATCCATTTACACGATGTGGCCTATTTTTGTTATCAACAATAACATTCCTCCATGGTTGTCAATAAAGAGGGAGCACATAATGTTGTCGATGATTATTCCAGTTTTTTTTTATGAAAACTGTTTTATTTATAATGTAGTTGTGGCATCTCATTTGTCGTAATATGTATCTTAATTTCATATATATATCTATTATTTTACTCTTCTGCATGGTTTATATATCTTAATGGTTCTGATAATGATATATTTTATATGTACTTCAAATTATGAACCAGGTAAGTTCCAAGTCAAAAATATGAATGTATACATCGAACCTCTTATAGATGAGCTACTGAAGTTATGGAATGGTATAACTATGTATGATGTATCTAGACCAATACGACAAAAGAAATTTCAATTGCATGCAATGCTTGTATGGACAATGCACGATGCCCCTGGGTTAACTTCATTTTGTGGTTTGTAATTTTAAGTTCCACTTTAATTGCATTTAATGATATGGAGTAGTTATAATATTTTATATATGAATATATTTGACATAGATATTCCATATCTAAATATTGTAGGTCTTTATACAAAGGGTAAATTTGTATGTCCAGTTTGTGGTCCTGAGATAAAATCTTGTTGTTCAAAAAGATTAAGAAATGAGGTGTTTGATGAGTATAGGCATTTCCTCTCTAAGAATCACAGGTATAGAACAGATAAAAGAAATATTTTCAATGGGAAGTAGGAGACTGCATTAAAACCACGGAGAATGACACCTCACCTTTGGAAGATGCAATACAATAGAAATTGTCATCATGGTACGTATGGATCATCGTATATGAATTGTTATGTAATTTAATTTTTATTGTGAGTTGTTTGTTGTAGTGGCCATATTTGATTTATGATGTAATTTATTAATTATAAACTAATATTCATGATGTCCATTGTGATCATGAAGGCATTAATGGTCTTCCATGAGGAATGAAAAGTTATCCTATTCAATTTAGCAGGTTTCCCTACTATGAGCAGCTACAAATTGCTCATTTGTTTGATACAATGCATATTGGAAATAATGTTACTGAAACCTTATGGCGACTACTAGAGCTAACTAGGGAGAAAGATAAAGTTGTGAAAGTGTGCAAATACATTCAAGAAAGCAACCATGCAATGAAAGACGTCATCCAATTTCATACCAATGGAGAACAAGTTAATATAAACTCAATTCCATGGATGTTTATGGAGCAACAAAGCAATGCAGTCAAAGAAGTAATGCAGAAAATTAAATTGCCCACTGGATTTTCTGTAAACTTGAAGAATATCATAACTAAAAAAGGTGATTTTGTGGGGGTCAAAACACATGATTGGCATGTCGTCATCAAGGTAATAATTATTGTTATGTCCATATAATTTTTTCTTGTTTGTATACTCTTTGTTTAATAAATGGCGTGGTTTGTATATTGATATAGTATGTTCTACCTCTCTCTCTCCCGGACAACTTCGACAACAATGTCAAACAAGTTATATATAATCTTGGTAAATACATGAGGTAACTAGCAATTACTTGCATATGTTTAGTGTTTCTTTAATTCTACGTATAATAATTTATATTTGTTTTTTTTGTGCACTATCTCAGCATATATTGTAATTTAATGTTTATTTTTGTTAAATATCATTATTGGTTTGCATCACTTGTAGATGGTTGACATCTAAAGAAATCCATAAAGAAGATATAAAGTATTGGAGGAGAGAAATTCCTCGTCTCATGTGTGAAATGCAGAAGCATCTACCATCAGCATTTTTCAATGCACAGGAACACTACCTCATACACCAAGTTGAGGAGATTGAGTTGTGTGGACCTATGCACTCAAGGTCCATGTGGATGGTTGAGAGGCACTTAAAATTTATGAAGGGTTTGGTGAGACAACGAGCACATGCGGAGGGTTCTATGATGGAAGGATATACGGTATACCAAAACATGTTGTATTTTAGTGAATATATTCCTATTTTAGCGTCAAAGCTCAATTTACATCGCATTTGTGATCCAGACTCCAATAAAAAATTTGAAGGGGAGCAACTGAAGGGGAAAGGTAGATTGATGAAGCTGAAAGGTAATTATTAGCTAGTGGATGTTTATTATATCCTTCATATTCTAATTGTATTTTCTAGTCATAATTGCTTCAATTAAGAGCGTATACATCTTTGTTCAAGAGATTTACACCTTTCTTTCATTCTAATGGTTATTTTCATTAAACAGTTGGTCGAGAATGGGATGCAATTCATTTATACATCGCAAACAATCTTGACTGGATGAAGGTATGGATTGAACGAAGCACACAATCGGGTCATGGAATATCATGGGAAGGTGTGGATTCATTGGTAAAAGTAGCATAATGCAATGGAG
>LPNX010824431.1:171047-193547 GCA_001517045.1 Pseudotsuga menziesii | reverse complement strand
AAACATAGAAATCAATACTATCCAGAAAAAAGAGTGAACATCCGGCTCGAAGCCATAGATCAGCAGCAAAGTCTCATAATGTCTCTGTGATGTTTGCTGTGTATTCCAAACTAGACAGGGGAAACACATGGATTAACAACATGAGGGAAAGACATTGAATATGATAATGCTTGGACTATAATATACCAAGGAGATGTAGTAGAAATATTTTCCTTAACTTGTTGACTTCACTGTTAAGTTGAACCTAAATGACAAACACAGAGGAGCACTAAGCAAGCTACAACACTTTGTAGGAAATTGAATGAGTATAGATATAATGATGTTAGTTCCTGGAGATCCTGTAGAGTGGATGCTTGGTTTCTCTATAGGTTCCAAATATTTAGGTTCCTCATTAGATGCTTCACTAGATGAATCATATATGGGCCCCCCAAACATATGATTATTGATTTCAAATATAACATCCAACTCTTCATGAAATGGATAAATGCATGCATTTTCCATCTCATCATCAAACAAGGATTTGCCTACAAAATATTCCTCATCAGAATCTCAACAATATGGACCATATAATTTAGATTCTTTGGACGAGGTTATATAATAGGAGAATGGGTTCTTTCATAACTAACAACCCAAACGGTCTTTGTTTATACTGCCTGCTTCTTCACCAACTTCAATCTGTCCTTATCAGCTTTCAAACATGGGTTTTCTTCACTGTGCATGCATTTACATTAATCAACTAATGACAGACCCAATTTGACAGTTTCAGCTAACCTGCATTTGACCCATATTGGTTGATATGGATTCTGAGGTCTGGCCAGTTTGAGCGTTACAATTAGTGGACAAACCCATCACATTTTGGTTTGCATTCAAATTGGTTGGATTGTTTTTATGTGATTTATCTCAGCAATCGATTCCCAAATAAGCTATTAAGCCAACTCTACCCAAATGCGATGCTTAAAGGAGGTTTAGAGAAGATCATTGAAGATCATTATAAAATCCCTAGGTTAGAAAGAAACTTGAACCTAACCCAGTATTTTCCAAATTGTAGCAACAACAGGGGTTTGCCAAAATTCTGCCAAATGTTATGGATTTCTTCTTTAAGGTGTTTTATTATAGAAACCTTATATTAGAAAGAAACTGTCCATGAGGACAGATTTCAAGAACTCTGTCCACATGAACTATATCTCACGAAAGATAACAAGTGTTCAGCCAAGAAATGGTGATGACTCGTGTTATTATGCCTCACAAGTTTGCGATGTTGCAACCCCATGAAACATAATACCTTGAGTCATCCCCATTATTATCCAACACTTATTAGCTATTTTAGAGTTAGTGAATTGAAAGTGGCTAAGTCAATGCAAAAAAAAGGTAATAAGTTTGACTAAATAAACTATTTTGATTATTGTACCTACATCTTTCGCTACATGCATTACTTGCATGCCTCACCTATCTCGACATACTATCAACATTATTATTATTGTTATGTGTACCTTCTCTCGATGATGGTCTTAGTTTAGGTATCTATTGAGGTTTATACCACATATTTGTTAGTGTATGCATCCAATACTTGCTAGTTACTTGATCAATATCAGGGAACAACTTCAACTCTATCATGTTAACCTTACTTCATCCAGCTAAAAGCAGTTCACATATTCAGAGAACACAATACTAAGGCTGATATCTTATCCAAAGAAGCATTAACCTTGGCCTCAGGCCATTTTCAGTTTACTGAATTCACTGATGGTGAATGTATTGATCAGGGCACTTTCCAGCTTTTCTATCCCTTAGCACTTGATTCTTTTATGTTTTTTTGCTATTGACATCCTTTGGATGATTGAGGTGGATGATCCCCTCATATTACTGATCTCTCTTGTTTATTGCTTCTTTGGATTAGCTACTTTAGTATTAGATTTGAATTCTCTGTCTGTTGAGGGTTAGTGATGTGGATGTAGTCAAGATTCCTAGATTATAGGTGTTACCTTTGAAGGTTTGTCTAGTATTCCTGTGAAGCTGATCAATTGTCATTTGTCTGCTAATGATGAACATAGCTGTATCTATTCCATGTGCTCAGCAATAGCTGAAGTTGTAACTAAGTTACCTTTGATTTCAATGAAATAACAAGGAATTGATATTTTCCCTAGAAAAAAAAAGTTACTTGATCACTAATATCAATTGATATTCCATCACTCTTATGGGTCCAAAAATAGTGGAGATTGGCATCCTAAGGTTGAAATTTAGCATCCTAAGCAACGTTCAAAATTTAACCCTTCACAGCGCTTCCAAAGGGTTCTAGCCCTTCCTAGAAGTGTAAAGTTAAAATTTCCCTTTAAAAAAAAATTAAAATTTGAATTTTACCCTTCCAATAAAGAAGGGTATAATTTATATCAACATTTCAAAAGAAGAGAAACATTTGAAATTACCCATTCATATAAATATCTCAAGATGTTGAAACTCTTATGCTATAAAGTTCAACTCATCATTCAAAATATTGTAAATATGATAAATCATAATCACTTACTCACTCATGTCATGCACTCGGTGCGTAGTTGTTGAAGATGGCCAGTAATCATTAATGACTACGAGGCACTAGCCATCGAGATGTTAATCTGACTCCTGAGTCACTTGGGGCTATAATCTAAAGTGTGACAATGTGTCAGAAACTACTAGGCCTGGAAGGAGCTCCAACATTTGTGCCTACTACCTTATATGTGAACCTCGCTACCAATGTCCACTTTTTTTTTGGTCAAAATGAAGAGTCAAAAAATAGGTTTGAAAATTCCTCCTCTACAATAATTCATTTCTTTCATGAATATCATGGACTCACGACACTATAAAGAACACCTGATGTCATGCAAATACAAATAATGGCATGTAGCTAGGATTAAAAATTGTGCAGAAATTGATTTATGCATTGCTATAGAGATGTGTCATTGGGAACACGATATGGAGAAACAATAATTATTAATAAAATTAAAATAAAAATTGTTGGCTCAAGAATAGTCTTCAGTTTGATGAGTTGCATGATCGTGATGTTATCTCCCTTCGTACTTCCAAACATTTGTGGTTTCTCACGACATTTGTCCTCAGCGCTACCAAAATAATTAGTACCAATATGATTGCAAGGCATTCATTGAAGGTGAAGTCCATAATTTTAGGTCTTCTTCCTGATTATCATGCCTTTTAGTAAGACAATAAAGAGGGCAGTGGCAAGCATCAGCCTGGAAAACTGTCTCGACATAGAGGTTATACACATTAATTTTTTTCATTAAATAATTTAAATTCCTACCCGTGACTATGGATTCAGTGAATCATGGACTAGTACAAAACACAACACATTTTAGTGCCATAAGCACTTAACTACTCACACCTATAACTTTATGAAATCAACCATTAATAAAATTATTTTGCTATTCTGGTTCAATCTAAACTACGGATTGTTAGAATCAAACATGCAATGAGTTGCAAGGATTCAATTGACTTAGGCCCCTCCATCACATACATGCATGCTTTCACAACAAGCGCTGAAAGAACAATATTTGGTTTTTGCATTTTTTGTGTGTGAAAGGGTTTGGTTAATTTATACTTGTCCATTAACGTAAAATTATTTATATTGCCCTTCATCTCTAAAGGGCTCAAAGAATAAATGCCCTTCCAATTAAAATTAAGACCCACCCTTCAAATTTGATCATTGATCCTAAGGAGCACTAAGCAAGCTACAACACTTTGTAGTAAATCGAATGAGTAGAGATATAATGTCTTTAGATGACCTTTGTGGTGTAGACAGTTGGTTAGCTTTAGAATTATTCTCTGGTGTGAGTGATATTTGACGTTTCCTTGCCCTTTTTCCATCCCTTGGTTTCATCAAATCATTGAGGAAGGCATGATATAGTTAATTTAAGAGCCTTTTGATTTGTGCTAATTTAAGAGCCATTTGGTTCTTTCTAATTGTTCAGGTACATAGGGTACTCCCAAAAGACCGAACACCTTGAGCAACTGCTTCACACAAATAGATCACAAATCAACACATCGATGTTTGTCACGTGCTTAAAACCCTCGAGAGGGAAACAGTCCATGGCCACAGCCAAATAGATACTTGGAGCAATTTATTATGCAAAATAAAGAAAGTTACATGAGCTTCTCGTAATCGATCAACTAGCCAAGGACCCTCTATGCTCTTTAAATAGAGATCATAGACCAATCGGGTGTTAAGCCATGGATCAATGGTGGGTATGATCTAAGAGAAGTTGAACCATCGGATCACTCTATGTCTAGAACATATCGTGACTGTCGGATTAGAATATTTACAAATTCATACTAATGCATACTAAAGAAACACACTTTTACCTAATGGATATATTACACAAGTTGATCTTAACTAACTCCGAAGTGTCTAAATGTCCTAAGATACCCCCTTAAGAACAACTTGGGATAGGATTGAAGGATTTACAAAAGTGACACTATTAGGAGAAGGAAGGAGGCATTAGAGCATATCCCCCCTTAAGGACACATTCCTGAATTCCTAACATAGATTGAAGTTTAGAAAATTTCGCTTATGTAAGAGACTTGGTGAAGATTTCTGCAACTTGATCATCTGTATGGCAATAGAGAGTTTCAATAACACTATCATGAACAAGATTTCTGATGAAGTGCATGTGTAGCTCAATGTGTTTGTTACGCTGATGTAGAAATGGATCTTTGGCAAGCTTGATGGCACTTTGATTGTCACACCAAAGTGGAGTAGGCTGCTGCTACTCGAATCCAAACTCTGAAAGGATCTGTTGAAGCCATAAAGCTTCTTGACTGACATTAAATGCGGCTCGATATTCAGTTTCTGCTAAATAAAGAGCAAGATTTTTTTGTTTCTTACAAGCCCAAGTGACAGGTCTAGATCATAGACTGAAAACATAACCTGCAGTAGACTTTCGATCATGAGGATCGCTGGCCCAATCTGAATCAGTGAAACCAACCAACAAAGGTTTCCCCCTTGTACTGTAATGAATCCCAAACTGAATTGTACCTCAAATATATCGAAGTATTCTTTTTGCTGCTTTCCAGTGACTTTCATGAGGAGTTTGCATGTAATGGGCAACATGACCAATGGCAAAGGAAAGGTCAAGACGAGAATGAGTGAAGTATAAAATACTACCAACAAGCTGACGATACAAGGTGGCATCTACTTCAGGGGAAGTACAAGTGGCAGAAATTTCAACTCCAGACTGGAAAGGAGAAGGGGCTCATTTACAATCTTCCATGTGGAAGCAATGAAGAAGGTCACAAGCATACTTAAACTGGGAAAGAAAGATTCCTTCTTTGGTTTGCAAGACTTGGAGACCAAGAAAACAATGCAAATGTCCTAAGTCTGACATTTCAAAATTTTGCTTAAGACTGGATTTCACATGGGTTATAAGTTTAGGGTTACTACCAGTAAGGATAAGATCATCAACATAAAGAACAAGTATGATGAGATGGTTTCCTATTTTCTTGGTATAGACATTGGAGTCAGGATGGCATCTAGAAAAGCTAGTGTCAAGGAGAAAGCTATCCATTTTGGCATAACAAGCTCGAGGAGCTTGCTTAAGGCCATATAAGGATTTCTTAAGGAGACAAACAAGGCTAGAGTTATTCTGAACATATCCAGGAGGTTGTTCCATGTAAATTTCCTCATGTAAATCACCATGTAAGAAGGTAGACTTGACATCCATTTGATGGACTTCCTAGTTATGTAAGGCTGCAAGGGAAAGAACAAGGCGGATGGAGTTCATTTTTGCTACAGGGGCAAAGGTTTCATTGTAGTCAATCCCTTCAACTTGGGAAAAACCTTTGGTAACTAACCTTGCCTTAAGTCTTTCAACACATCCATATGATGCATACTTAGTTCTGTAGACCCATTTACATCTAACAAGTTTTCTTCCTTTTGGAAGAGAAACAAGGTCCCAAGTATCGTTCGCCATTAAGGAACGATATTCTTCATCCATAGCTGCATCCCAATCTGGATTTCTTGAAGCTTCTGCAAAAGTTTCTGGATCATGATTCTCGAAAACTTAAGCCAAAAGAGAAGAGGCTCACTGAAACTGAGAACATGTTTGATGTTGATCTCTAGGATCACCGGTAAGATCACCAACTGCTTCACATGTTGAACAGACCCATCGAGGAAGTATTGGTGCTGGTGCAATTTGAGGAACATGAGCAGGTGGAGGTGGATTTTTAGCCTCACTATCATCATCAAAAACTGGAGTTGGAAACCTGTCAAGGAAGTTGGAAGAAGAAGAAGAAGGCACAATCGCCGAATCAGGCTCGCAGGCCAAAGATGGCACACCCGCCAAGATACACTCGCAGGCCAAGAGATTTTCATCAAATTTAACATCTATTCTAATTATTATATCATGCGAATGGGGTTGAAGAAGTTTATAACCGTTTACATCTTCAAAATATCCAACAAATATGCACTTTTCACTTTTAGGTTGCAATGCTTTCCGTTTTTCATCTGGAATGTGAGCCCATGCTTCACAACCAAACACACGAAAGTGACTTACATCTGGTTTAATTTTACTCCATGCTTCTTCCAGTGTTATACCTTGTAAAAATTTAGTGGGTGTATGATTAACTATGTAATTTGCACAATTTATGGCCTCAACCCAATATTGAAGACTTAGTCCCTTAGATTGGATCATACAATTAGCCATTTCTTTTAAAGTGCGGTTCTTTCGTTCAGCTACATCATTTTGTTGTGGTGCATATGGAACAGTGTGCTATTGTTGGATTCCTTGTTCAGTGCAGAAAGTAGTGAACTTGTTGTTAACATATTCTCCTCCATTGTCAGATCTTAACTTAATTATTTGATGACCAGATTGTTTTTCAACAAGGGCCTTGTAGGCCAAGAACATGTTAATTACTTCGCTCTTAAGTTTTAGGAAGTAAACCAAGTGCATCTGGAGTAGTCATCAATGAAAGTTAAGAAATATTTGAAACCAGAAAAGGATGTAGATGGAAGAGGACCACACAAGTCACTATGCACAAGCTCCAAAGGAACCGAGGCATGCCAAGAGGCATGTTTGTCAAAACTTTCTCGATGATGTTTTCCAAGTACACAACCAGAACAAACACCATCCTAGCAAGATACCATTGGAAGACCAGTCACCATATTTTATTTACATAGTTGTTGCAATGAGCGATAATTTAAGCGACCAAATCGCTCATGCCAAAGTTTGCTCAAGTTATCACTATGAGCAACAAAAATTGAAGGAAAAGGTGATGACCCAAAGTTGTTAAATTTGTACAACTTGGTAATATCATCAACAGTTCCAGTAGCAAGTACATTTTGAGGATTTTTAAAATCCTTGATTACAACTTGGTGAGGTGTAAACGTCACAGTTTTACCTTCACCTGAATGGGTAATTTGATAGACTGATAACAAATTCCAGAAATTTTTTGGAACACATAGTACATCACTGAAATGACCATTTTCTACTGGAACTGTTTTAGATCCTACAACACTTAGAGATCTGTCATCACCAACAAATATTTGTTTGGTGTTACATTCATGCATAGTAGAAAATATGGCTTGATCCTTAGCCATATGATAAGATGCTCCAGAATCAATAAGACATTCATTTGAAGTAGAAGAAGAAGATGTAGTATAAGAGTAACCAGAAGCACAAAGTGCATGTCCATGAGAGTTAGATTCTGAAGATGAATCTATACTGATGTGGTGCTTCTTCATTGTTGCTTCCAAGGATGCCATCATCTTGAAACACTTAAATTCATCATGATTATCTTTCCCACAAAAATTGCAATGACACTCAATCTTCTTTCCTTTTTGCCTAGATCGTTTGTCATTTTTTAAAGAAGGAGCTAACTGAGAGGGTTTGGGACCCTTGTTGTTTGGCTTATTATTGCGAAAATTCTGTTTCTTGGGAGGCTTGGACTTTTCTTTCTATTGGGACAATAAGGCTTTCCCAGGTGTATCTCCATTGTTAATTATTCCAAGATGAATGAGCTTATCTTTCTCTCTAATTAAGGAATCACAAAAGGATTCAAGACTAGGCTATTGATAGCTAGCTGCAGTCAAGGATTCTTTCATGGATTATAATGTAGATACAAAAATAGAATATGCAGGTCCAAGTTTGGAAAGAATATGATAAATACATTGTTTGTCTTCTTTCTTAATCTTGCATTCTACACATAAGAGTTTAAGAGTTTTATACTTAGATAAATAGTCTTGAATGCATGAAAAATCATTTGGATTCAAGGAAAGCAACTCATTTTCAAGTTGATGACCCTAAATTTCATTGTGTTTACCAAACAAAGATTCCAAATTTTTCCAAGCTTTATCAGGTTCATCAATTCTAGATATGTGGAATCGCAAATCAGTAGAGATTGACATCCCAATCAATCCACGAGCTTCATCACATCTATTTTCCCATTTAATTTTCTTATCATCATCAGTGGGTTTTGTTTCTTTCCCTGAGGTTATCCTGAAAAGTCCCCTACTTCGTAGAACATCCTCCATACGAGATTTCCATGAGAAATAGTTAGAACTTGTAAGTATAATATCACAAGGGGAGGCCATACTATAAAATAATGGCTAAAAAAATAGAAACTAACTGTCTGGTTGCAAAGAGCTCAAAAAAATATGCGGTTTAAAAAAAATGACACTAGAAACTGATTCTGGATGATGAAGTTATGCTTGATCAAAGAAAATGTTGAAGATGTCCATAATAATCACGTGGCAGATATTAACTTGAACAACTAAAAAAAAGAGCCCCCATCTTCCCAAGATCAACTTTTGACAATCACTTTACAATAAAGTTGCTTTAAAGTGAGTCACTTTTGTAGAATAAGTGAGGTTCACTTTTACAATAATGTTACTTTTAAATGGTGCAGCAATAAATTAAAAGGCTTAAGTGACTCACTTTTTATTTTATTTTATTTATGTGAGATGCACTTTTACAATAAAGTAACTGGAAAATAGAAATTGCATGCACTAAAAAGTAGCTTAATAAGACTTGAACTCAAGACCTATTAAGGAATAAAGCAACTTTAGACCAAGTGAGCTAAGTTTAAAAGGTACGTAAAAGAATGGAAAGAGGAAGGAGGCTTTTTTTTTACTCTTCTCTCTCATTCTCCATGCTTGCCTTTTTCTTCTACAAATCACAAAAAAAATGAAAAACAAAAACAAACAAAAAACTTTTTCGATACAATGGGGTTAGATCTTGGTTAGCTTACCCGGAAAGTCTATGTTTTCAAGTTTTCTCACTGTTTATGATTCTCCATGATCGCACAAGGTGCATGGAAAAGAGCATACGTAGCCGAGAAGACAAGAAAAAAAACTTTCCTTTACTGTTTCTGATTCACTGTGATCGCGCAAGGTGTACAACAAAGAGCATACGCAGTTAGGGAAGGCAACAGTCCGAGACTAAAACAAAAAAAATCTAATAATAAAACTGATAAGGTATGAGATATTTTAAAAAAACAAATCCGTCATTGTAACATTATACCTTCAGATTTGCCGAAATTGGTGTTTCTGGAACAAACGGAAATAGTTTTCGGTGAAACGAAAACTATTTCCCAACAAAAACGACGGACATAATGGAACGACTTCCATAGTCCAAAAATGCACAGAAAATCAAGAACCAGAAACCCTTTCAAAGTTTCAGCAACATTGGTTCCAGATCTTGAGCAAAACTGAAAGCGGCTCTTCATAAAAGATCTGATACCATGTTCGGGTACACAGGGTACTCCCAAAAGACCGAACACCTTGAGAAACTGCTTCACACAAATAGATCACAGATCAACACATCGATGTTTGTCACGTGGTTAAAATCCTTGATAGGGAAACAGTCCATGGCCCCAGCCAAATAGCTACTTGGAACAATTTATTATGCAAAAGAAAGAAAATTACAAGAGCTTCTCATAATCGATCAACTAGCCAAGGACCCTCTATGCTATTTAAATAGAGATCATAGACCAATCAGGTGTTAAGCCATGGATCAATGGTAGGTATGATCTAAAATAATTTGAACCATCGGATCACTCTATGTCTAGAACATATTGTGACCGTCAGATTAGAATATTTACAAATGCATACTAGTGCATACTAAAGAAACACACTTTTACCTAACGGATATATTACACAAGTTGATCTTAACTAACTCCTAAGTGTCTAAATGTACGAACACTATATATATATATCTAATCCATGGTGGTGAAGAGCAGACATTTCACTTGAATGATGTTTTGGTCTTGAAGCAAGCACTAGGATTTTTTATGTCCTCCAATTTTTTATTTGATGATTTTATGCCAATTTTCACCTTAGGGTTGAAAATTAAAATGGGAAAACAAGCATCATCAAGACAAGCTAAAAGGAATAAATCAACAAATATTACAGACTGATATAAATGCATTTAAAACATTCTTTTCATTCTTGAATGTGCCAAGTAGCAGATCTGTAAATGTCTGCTCTTCACCACCATGCATTAGATATATATATATATGATTGTTGTAGGTTACCACTGGGAAATATGCCTCTGAAGTGCTGGCTTATGCACTACAAAGTAGCAGTGAAGAGGTTAAAACATCCACTCTACAGGATCTCCAAGAACTCAATATCAGTATTTGTCCATTAATTTAAAGGCGATGTACTAGAAGATTTTCCTGGACTTGTTGATTTCACCGTGATGTTGAACGTAAATGATGAATAGCGAGGAGCACTAAGAAAGCTACAACACTTTGTAGGAAATCGAATGAGTAGCGATATAGTGTCTGGAGCAGTCTGCATACATCCTTCACTTGAATGATGTTAGTTCTTGGCAATCTTAACATCATTCAAGTGAAGGGTGTATGTAGACTACTGCAATATCATGATTCGACCATGAGGTGCTTAGTTGACTGGAAATTGGGTTAGGTAATACTTTGCCATTAATGGACAATCATGAATCTTATGGTTTATGCTTTGGGTCTTGAAGCAAGTACTAGGTATTTTGATGTCCTCTATTTTTTATTTGAACATTTTATGTCAATTTTCACCATGTTTGATTTTTTTTTGTCCCTTTTACAATTAACACGATAAGATGACCTTTGGGGTTTCGACAGTTGGTTAGATTTAGAATCATCAAATATTATAGACTGATATAAATGTATTTAAAACATTCTTTTCATTCCTGAACATGCCAGGTAGCAGATCTGGAAATGTCCGCTCTTCACCACCATGGATTTTATATATATAGGAGTGTTGTACGTTACCACTGGGAAATATGCCTCTGAAGTGTTGGCTTATGAACTTCAGAGTAGCACAGAGGTTAAAACATCCACTCTATAGGATCTCAAAGAACTCAACATCATTATTTGTCCATTACTGTAAAGGAATTGTACTAGAATATTTGTGAGGAATTGTTGATTTCACGGAGAAGTTGAACGAAACAGAGAGGAGACTAAGTAAGCTACAACACTTTGATGTGCACGCACATTGACGTGCATGAAAAGTGTTGTAGCTTGCTTAGTGCTCCTCTTTGTTTCTCATTTAGGTTCAACTAAACAGTAAAATCAACAAGTACAGGCAAATCTTCTAGTACATATCCTTTATAGTAATGGAAAAATAATGATGTTAGTTCTCTAGAGATCTTGTAGAGTGGATGTAAATGTTGTCTCAAACTCATACACGGGTTTGCATCAGTGTCCAACCAAGGTGGTCTATTATAGTCCAAGCATTAACATATTCAATGGCTTTCCCTCATGTTGGTAATCCAAGCATTAGCATATTCAATGGCTTTCTCAAAGCCTGTTTTTCCATTGTTCGTCACTTTTCATAGGGCTACTCATGCCTAGAACTTCCTTTTAACCCTCCAATTTGGCCCAGATTTAGAGGTACGTCTGTTCAGTGATGGATAAGTGCACAAGGGTGCCCAAGATGGTGAAATAGGGTTGCTTCATACCCTTTTTTTACTGTCAAACAGGTTTGTTTGTGCCCAGAATTCATGTGGATGCTGCTATAAGGCATATGAATGAGATTTTAGGGTTGCTTTCACCCACATATTTCTCATTTTCATAGCTAGAATTGCAAAGACCACCTCTTATTGCCATTGATCATCATCTTTTATTGCTACAATGTGCCCAGATCTGAAAGTTGGCCTAATTATAGCTGATTTGAGATGCTTTATTGTTTGTTGTGACATTTAGAATGCTCACAAAGTGCTTAGATTTGTCCCTT
Organism: Pseudotsuga menziesii; assembly: GCA_001517045.1. Classification (NCBI taxonomy): domain Eukaryota; kingdom Viridiplantae; phylum Streptophyta; class Pinopsida; order Pinales; family Pinaceae; genus Pseudotsuga; species Pseudotsuga menziesii. The sequence continues at coordinate 181,342 of LPNX010824431.1, read as the reverse complement.
TGATGCTCATACTTGATTCTAGAGTTGTTTATGCCCATAGGACTGCCCAACATTGCTCCTAGTGTGACATTGAAAATACCAAGTTTGTTTTGGAAGCCCTAAATAGGGCCAATTCACCTTGGTGTACTAGGTATTTTAATATCCTCTATTTTTTATTTGAACATTTTATGTCAATTTTCACTGTGTCTGATTTTTTTTGTCCCTCTTACAATCAACACGATAAGATGACCTTTGTGGTTTAGACAGTTTGTTAGCTTTAGAATCAACATATATTACATACTGATATAAATGTATTTAAAACATTCTTTTCATTCCTTAACGTGCCAAGTAATAGATATGGAAATGTCCGCTCTTCACCACCATGGATTATATATATATATATATATATATATATATATATATATATGATTGTTGTAGGTTACCACTGGGAAATATGCCTCTGAAGTGTTGGCTTATGCACTTCAGAGTAGCATAGAGGCTAAAATATCCACTCTAAAGGATCTCCAAGAACTCAACATTATTATTTGTCCATTACTGTAAAGTGCTCATATTTTTCCCTTTGATGCTCATACTTGATTCTAGAGTTGTTTATGCCCATAGGACTGCCCAACATTGCTCCTAGTGTGACATTGAAAATACCAAGTTTGTTCTGGAAGCCCTAAATAGGGCCAATTCACCTTGGTGTACTGGTTTATTGTTAGAGGAAGGCCTTCTCTCATTATTTGAGGAACATTCACCCTTGGAGACATGTTTAGAACATTTTTGTATTTGGGGGCTGCTTTATAGATTGACTATTGTGCACATGGGTGGCATCTAGGGCCTACAAAGCAAGTTGTGTTTTACTCCAAATAGTGTTATGATGTATAGGAATCCTACAAAGCTAATTGACTCGACAATGAAGTAGGTTTAGAGTCTTGATGTTTATATTTCTAGATTAATTTTTTTTTGAATTGAAGTGTCATGTGTGTGACCTATGCATTCCCACATTCACTTGGTCAATTTAGTATGGATTGGGATGAATTGACCATTTTGTTACCGATCCATTCAGTCATACCCTGATTTACTTGGTTCAGTACCAAACTTGTCACTCCAATCATTTCAAAGGCCGAGTCAGCTCAGTTGGGGGTAAAATCGATTGACTCGACCACCTCGGTAGAAAAACACTTGATTAAATATGCAACTATTATTGTTGAAAAGGGGGTAGGATAGTAAAAGGAAAAGGCAATGTTAGGAAAAGGAAATGTAAGCAATAAGTGAGAATGGAGAATTGTATGTAACTAAAAGAGGGGCATACATAAGAATTCTTAAGGCATACATAAAAAAATTTCATACAATCCCATTAGTATCATAAATTATGGGAGAGATCAGAAAAACATGCCTACACAAATATTAACCGATAAGTATGGTTTTGGTGTTTCATTTGGAGAATAAAATCCTATAGCAATAGTTGTTATTATAACTCTTAAAGGGTCCTAGATGAGATCTATGCACTTTTAGGCAGTTCAACTTTCAATCAAAAGAATCCATAAACAACAAGTATGTGCACCCTAGAAAACATGGAAAAGATCATAAAACATATTAGGTAAAATGGATAATCATCTACAACATCACAAAATCATTCATGGGAAAAGTAAAAACCACTTAAAGGAGATATGTTCTTTGAAGGAGATAGTCCATTAAAGGAGAACCTCCAAGTTTTGTATAGACATATATTGGCATAAATTGCAGTGTTATATGTGATGCATATGCATAACATATCATCTCAAGCTTGACAACGTTGAAAGGCTAAAGTACAATGGCCACAAGCATACATATGAAGCTTATGAAGCCTACCCAATTCATGTTAGCAAAAGGTAATGCAAGCAATAAGTTAAAAGAGGGGCATACATTAGAATTTTTAGGGCTACCAAAAGAGGGGCATACATTAGAATTTTTAGGGCTACCAAACGCCCACACCTATTAACTAAACCCATTCTTGGCAAGCTTTTTCTTTAACAAGTTTTTGGCTTACAAGTCTTTCCAAGTTTTTTTTCTTATAAGTCTTTCCATGTTTTTTTGCTGGTATTTTTCTATGCTTATGCCAAATTTTTTTTTGGCCATGGTGCAGTTAGAACCAAACAGGTATTTGTTAGACCTTTCTTCCTATAGCGAAGGGATTTTGGGAAGGCTAGAGGAAAGTGAGACATCTAGTAGGTATACACGGACTAGATCAACTAGATGTCAGAAGATCAGAAGAAAATTCGACAAACACATGAAGTTTTTTCTCCAAGGAGGGGGGTCATGTTCCTATAATGATGAGACAGTGGGAGACATTGATGTGCCCTTAAGGTACCAACATTGCAAGGCTTGGGGTTGTTTTGCATGGATGGCATACAGGTTGGATACTGTAGTTGTACAGAATTGATGGAGTATGTTGGACCTTGTTACAACTATAGTGATTGGATGCACCTAGTCCAATATAAACGAAGTATGCATAGATATGAGTTGTTAGCGAATTATATACAACTGAAAGACAAAGCTCAAAATAAAGAAGAAACGATGTACATGGACGGAAGGCCAAAAAAAACCAGTAATATTGTGGGGTTTATAAACAGTACACAACTAGGGTCTACATTAAAGCAACCCAACTGCATATTCGAGTCGTGTGAAGGAAACCGTGTCTTTGTATGTGCAATTAAATCAATAGCTGCTAGCAAAGAACTGCTTATTGATTACAATTTGAATCGTGTAGATACAAACAATGTTAGTATGGTTGTGGTACAACAAACAATTTAACCACCTTTTTATTAATTATTTTAACATCTATAGGAATTTTGTTATCATATAATTGATATTATCTACTTTTCATGTCTCCTTATGTAACTTTTAGTATTTTTTTGATGCATGGTTCTCTCAGGGGCACCTCCATCTCTGTAGATGTTTGTTGACTTGATTCAAGGTAGCAGGTATACATCAATATTGCCAATGTAATATTAAATTTAGGATGGACATACATATACATTGTTATGTATTTTCATTAGTATATTAGCTTCATTTATATAATATTATCTATTTTCCATGCAGAGTGTTGATCAGGGAAGCCAACCGGCTATTGATTAGCTAACTACAGCATCAGGGCAACAACCAAACATGAATCTAATTGTCCATTTCAAATACTTTAAAATCGTAAACATGTATATTGTGATGCATTATGTTTATTTTGTTATGTATTCTTTCATTTTTATGGTTGCGTTCAAGATGGTAATGTTGTCTACCTTTTTTGTAGATTGACCAAGGAAAGTCCCCAGCTGTTGATCAGACGACTAGAGCCTCGAGGAAACCAGTAAACCTAAATGTAATTACACATTCTAAATAATTCAAAAATGTACACATATAAAGCATGTAGTGTAGTGTTTATTTTTGTTTTGTATTTGTTAGCTTATACATATTGCGTTCATTGTGATAATATTCTCTACTTTTTTTGCAAGTGGCTGATCGAGGTAAATCCCCATCTGTTGATCAGACCATGCCCTCTTCTAGGCGTCATGTAATCCTAGATGTAATCCCTAATATAATTATTTGTGCACACTGTATTTTCAAAGACTAAGCAATTTTTTATATATTTTAGTTGCAGACAGAGGATTTCGTTTATCAAATGACGTCTCAAAAATCTTTATAGAATGAGGTCTCTCAGTTGATGAGAGATAATGAAATTAGAGAGTCTACAGACCCATTGAGGGTGCTACAAAGGACAAGGGAAAAAAATTGAGGAACTGATTCATCTGACATTGGCAGTTCCACTAACAGAAGGGCTTGAACAAAGGATTCAATTGTTGTTACAGCAACGCAAACAAGTGGACGTAAGTTATCGAATAAAAATGTAAATTCATTTATAAAAACTTTATAATATTTGATTTTATATGCTGTTGAACTTATAATACAATGGTTTGAATTTACAGTGCGCTATGGAGATTATCAGTGGTGGTCAAGGCAATGTTGGTCCCAGTGACCAAACCACTCCACATACACCATATACTGCTCCCATATTGTCCATTGAACAATTGGAAACACACTATGTGACACTGCCAAGGGTAGCGGAGGGTGCAGCCGATGTTGCCCCACCTACAACAGATGCTGCAGAAGAAGGGGTGGATGCAGGGCTAGATAGAGATGTGGAAGCATTTCCTATATCTTCTCGTGTGACTAGAACTGGTGTTGGAGCAGGGTCCTGCAGCTATAGAAGAAGCTTCCTGTTTAGCGGATAGATAGTTTTGGTAGAGAGAAGATAAGATAGAGCTAAGACACCGTAGCATGTTTCCAGCTACAGAGCAGAGCCGGAAACCAGGACTTTTAAGATAGAGAAGTCAAGAAAGGAAATGGTACCTGAGCGACCGAGAAGAGAGACCTCACCCACTGCATTGAAGGCAGTAGCGGAAGAAAGGAGGGCTCAACAACCCTAATAAAGGAAAAGGAGCAATGAGGCTGAAGCATTGAAGACGAAGGACAGAAAAGCGAAGCGGTACATAGTACCCATGATCAGCACCAGGAAGCATGGAAGACTGCAGAGAGCTATGGTGTGATGGAAAGAGGCTACCTCAAGTACAGATATGGCCGATTGTCACTAGTTAGGGTTTTGGGTTACTCTTGGGACAGGCCCACAGTGTTGTAATGGCAAGACCTTCGGGCTGCCTATAAAGGGATATATTTTGTATTGTAAAAGGTTGTCATTTTGAGCATTTTAGGCCATCCAGCTAGTCGAATAACATATAGTTAGCCATTGAGTCTTCTAGCTCACAGTTATCTTGTATTGTAATAGAGTTGAGCTCTGGTTCTGTTATTAGCGGTAGCAATCTTACTGTAACCAGTAGCTGTGTTAGAGAGCATGCATGTAACGATCCGCAGGGATCGACAGAGAGGGAAGAGTATATTGTAGGAGAGCAATATAGAGAGGAAAAGAGATCTAAGAGAGAATATCTTGAGCTGCATATGCGGTGCAGCAGAACTGTGTTTTACCTTCCCCTGAGCTATAATAAAACACAGTTCTGTGGACGTAACTTCCATCCTGGAGGTGAACCACGTTAAAATCGAGTGTTATGTGATTGAATTATGTGTTATGTTTACTTGTACATTTATCAGTCATTTCATGGACTATGTTTGCAGTTTAATGAATGAATGTGTTAATCTGTTTATAGAAATATAGAAGGATAAACATAAGTTGAAGTCTCTGGCATGTTGTATGTGGGTTCATTTATGCTTTGCTTAAATAGTCACTATTCGCAGTGTTAAACAGCCTGTCATATTGAGTCTTGTAAGTCAACACAAACAACGCTAAGTGCGCTGAGCCGCGGGAGTAGGGTATCGTAAGAAGGCGATACCGCACCGGCAGAGGAGCTATGGTGCGCGATACCGTAGGTTGAGGGCTTAGCGCTGGGAGGAAGTTATGTGTCGCCTGGTGCGCAACAATGCGATAAGGCTGGAGTCATCGCGAGTTAGTGAAAGTATGCGACGTGGAAAGGGACCGCATGATAGTAGAAGGGATATCTTGCGGCTAGAAGAGATGTGAGATGAGGAGATCGCGCGACGCGAGCAGAGGAGTCGCGCGACACGCAGTGAAAGAGACCTCGCAGCTAGAAGAGATGCGAGTCGCAAGTAGGATCACCACAGAACCTGGTCCAATATGCTTGATTCCTTGGCCAACCCATTAGAATCACTTCGGGTGAGACTTCAGGCCACTTCGTGGTCTGTCGCCGAAAGGGCCAGTGAGCTAGGGGTGTTGTTGGTTAAATACCATAAACTCGGGTCTGCCCATCATAGGCAACAAATGGGTCCGTTGCCAGCTTTGAACAAACAAAGCACTGATGTTTTGGTGGCATCCTACAAGAGACGAACTCAATGAGTGAGTTTGGTCTAACCTGAAAGAGTTTGTTGCACGAGAGAACAGGAGCCCTAAACTGAACACAGAGGCCTGGTTACAAAAACATATCATTACAGACATACATGCGATATTTTTTTCTACCTTTGGAAATGAGCTTTATGACTGGTTAGCAAAGCTAACTGATACAGGCATATTCAAAAAGAAAAGAGACGTTGTCTGGACACCGGAGCTGATTCAGACCGTGGAGAACCTTGATAATCCCCTCACGAGGCCAGTAGAATTCTGGTTTGCGAGTGTGCTAGGAGGCTTCGTCATAGAGTTTGCAGTTGACCAAACGAAAAGCTTCAGCGAGGCTGGGCGCTACTTCTTCAAAAGATATCGTGGTAAGTACCTAAGATCTTTAAACTTGTCCATTAAGATGCTATTACATGAAAAAGGAACAATGGATCTAGTTTCAGATGAGTAAGTAGAGATAGTAATGTCACAAGAGTTCGAAAGTGATTTTGATGACATTGGACGAACACGTAGTGGAAAGAAGTATAAAGTAGATTTCAGATCTCCAATATTTGAAGACAGTCCAGATAATACTAGACAGTAGAGTCATAGTACCACAGAAGGAACAGAGGGGGGTATCCCTTACCACCCTTACACCCCACAGAAACAGACCGGGACTCAGAACAATCCCGTAGGAACTCCATCTAGTAGCTCACAGACAGTACCTACCACTGCTACATCACCTCCACCTACACCACCGAGTGGTAGTAACACAGTAAATCAACATCCACCACGAAGAAATAGAATAGGGGATGATATGAAGCTACCTATATTTAAGGGAACAGGAGTAGAAGACCCAGAGCAACATTGTTTTCTATGTGAAGCCATGTGGACCATTAAAACAATCAATGACGATAACCTTAAACTTGTACAGTTGGTCACCACACTCAGAGATCGAGCTTTAACATGGTACATAAAGTATATCACAGTACTCAGGACACTTGCCCAGGTCAAGAACGCCATGATTAAAGAGTTTAAGAAACCTAATTCTGAGTCACAGTGTATTACCGAACTCAAAGACATCAAGCATCTACCTACAGAGTCGGTGTGGGACTTTGCGCTGGAGCAGCATAAGGAATGGTTTATCACAGCGCTGCTCCCTCACATCAGACTGTCGTTAATGCAGTAGAAACTCCAGATGCAGGATAACGCGTTGGAGATGGCAATGAAACTCGAGGCTTCACCTCTAGCTGAGACTAGTACAGGCATGACAACTCTACAGAATCAATTGGCTAATCTCACATTACAGTTGCATGAACTTAAGAAAGGGAAAGAGTTTGCGCAAGACATATGGTGCATAAAATGTAAAGCACAGGGACATAGTAAAGACAATTGTCCGGTCTTTGTAGAATATATAGAAACAGGGGATCCTAACCCCTTACCACAGACCCATGGACCGTGGTGCGAAATATGTAAAATGCGAGGACATCTACCTCACCAGTGCCCTTTACTTCAGAAGTACGTGCAGACACCTAAGAACCTATACTGTGTCTTCTGCAAGTCGGTGGGCCATGATGAACACGATTGCAGAGCCTATGATATGATGGTTGGAGCAAAGCAAGACTTGTACAGAGTCGAGTCAGAGACACAAGGTCCGGCAGCAGGACCACAGCCTGATCCGGCTTACGGTGGCCATGGAGGAGGATTCAGAGGACGAGGCCATGGAGGAGGCTTTGCATGAGGAGAAGGTTTTGGTTGTGGCCATGGCTGAGTTACTTGTTATAACTGCTGAGTTGTAGGACACTATGCTAGGGACTGTCAGAGCCCCACTACCACTTGTAACTACTACAAATCTTATGATCATACCATAGAGGAGTGTCCTACCTTGATAGCTAAGATCAGAGAACCTAAGCCAGCAGCACACCAGAACATCCAGCTTATTGCTGCTGAGCAGGCAGAGCCAGAACCAAGCGTCAATATTGTGACTCGTAGCGGTGTTTCTACTAGTGGGACATCGCAGGAGACTGAAAAGAACATAGGCTAGGAGTGGGTGCACAAAGCTCCTAGTAAAGCAACACCACTTGACTTGTAGAAGAACAAACAGACATTTCAGGAAGCTAAGGTTTTCTTTGATGAACCTATGCAATCAGGATCGTAGGTACCGCCGTCTAGGGGTGTACCGCAGCAAGCACCTTGTGGCGATAGCCTTGTACAGACATCACAGGCTACCACATCTGGAAGATGCGATGAGGAGGAGATGGCAGGAAGTGTATACTCCTTCCTGCGGAGTTGTTTAAAACTTGTAAGAAATGAGTAAGCTATCACAGAACTTCAGCGCATCATAGATCAGTGTTAGCCATCTTATTTTGTGAGCAGTACACCGCATGCTATTCATAATATTACAGGACATACAAGAACAGGAAGAGAGATGCGACTCACAGCGCAGGTTGGCGAGTTTGAAATGGATGAAGTGATCCTAGATCTAGGATCGGATGTGAGTGTTCTGACTAAGTAGACATGGGAACAGATGGGTAGCCCTAAGTTAGTCAGACCGCTTATCCACCTGAGACTAGCTATCACCTCTGGGTTGGGTCGGCTACCACAGGTGCCAGTTAACATCGACGGAGTTCGCAACTTTGCGGACTTTGAAGTTATAGAAATCATTGGTGACAATAAACCATATCCAGCACTACTAGGCATTGATTGGGTGATCAGTAACATGGCTGTTATCAACCTAAAGAGAAGACAAATGACCTTTGAGGATGCACAGCTCCGGGTCATCGCACCGTTGGATCCTTTCCAGCGTCCTAGATATACTGAACCTATCCGAGCAGAGGAGGAGGCATGTAACATGGAGAGTCTCTATCAGATGACCACAAACCAGAGCAACTATGTCAATCCAACGAAAGATGGGAACATTAGTTGGTGATGCGACAGCTCATGCGCATCGGATTCAGATGTTGGCCTAGAGAACTGGTAGAACAGACTTCACGAAGTCTCAGCACGCAAGTGCGCGTACTTGACTAAGTCACTGCAATGGATTGACACAGAGATCAATGAGATTCCATCATATCATGGTCTGACAGATATCCAGGACTTCCTTGAGCAGTTTGAGCAACAGATTCCTTATGAGCAGAGGATCACAACTATGGACCTTGCAGTACGAGCCACACCTGCAAGATGGTGGTACGCGCACAAAGAGAACATTGCATCATGGGATGATATTAAAAGATTGATGGCAATCAGATTTTCTGTTGACAAAGAGCATGTCCAATAGAAGTACACAGGAGAGAGTGACCCCAGGTCACACATTCAAACATGCGAACAGAATTGGTCGAACATTCCCGAGGATGAATGGGTTCACCGATTCATTCATACTTTGGACACAGTTCCAAGGAACTGGTATACAGAGACTGAATTGCGCAAGGGAACAACAACATGGCCACTTATGATAGATAGATTTCTACTCACCTTTGCTTTTGAATCTGAGTATCCAGGTGTTGATCAGGCCTTACAAGTAATAAAGAGCAAGATATATGAAGACTGTACCATATCAGTGCCATCTCAACCTGAGTGGGCTATCCAGCTAGAAGAGGCATTAGAGTGTTATAATTTTACATCAGAACTAGAGGAGGCGGATGAAGACCCTCGCAACACCAACATTCCGGAGTCAGAAGGGACTCGCGATGTTGAGGGACCATAGTTAGAGATTCTAGCAATCACAGAGCCCATCAAGATTAAAAATATCAATATTGGCACAGACACAGAACTTAAGTTTGCCTCTATTGGAGACTATTGGAACGATGAAACGGTCAGACAGATTGTAGACTTGTTACATGACTATCATGACCTATTTCCCACCAAGTTCACAAAGATGAAGGGAATAGTTGGCGACCTGGGAGTCATGAGGATACCATTGAAGGAGGATGCTAGACCAGTCAAGCAGCGCCCATATAGATTGAATCCGTGCTACAAAGAAAAAGTCAAGGATGAAATCGATAAGATGCTAGCAGCAGGCATCATCGAGCCGGTAGAAGAAAGCGAATGGGTTAGCCCCATGGTCATGCAAGAGAAGAAAACCAAAGGGGACATCAGGATCTATGTTGATCTACGCAAGCTCAATGATGCATCGCTTCACGATCCGTTTCCGACACCGTTCACTGATGAGGCATTAGACAACGTGGGAGGACAGGAGGTCTACTCCTTCACTGATGGCTTTTCAGGCTACCATCAGATCAGAATACATCCAGAAGATCGATCTAAGACCACCTTTGCAACAGAATGGGGCTCGTTCCAGTATATGGTAATGCCCTTTGGTCTTAAGAATGCATTAGCTATATTTTCTAGAGTAGTAGTTGTTGTATTTAAAGAATACATCCATAAATTCCTAGAAGTATATTTTGATGATTGGACTGTATTTGGACTAATCGACAAGCACATAGGATAC
>LPNX010824431.1:143295-161733 GCA_001517045.1 Pseudotsuga menziesii | reverse complement strand
CGTCGACTCCGGTCGGTTCTTCTCCTGTGTCGATTCGGGATAGGTGATCAGGTCCGACATTGAGCTTTCCTGGTCGGACCACTACTTCAAACTCAAACTATTGAAAGAGAAGTAGCCATCGACAAATTCTCCCATGGTGAAGTGGTTTGTTTACAAGGTACTTCAAAGCTTGATGGTCAGTGTAAAATATGAAGGGGTTAGCTAATAAGTAGTGTCGATACTTCTGAAGTGCAAATACCATTCCTAGGGCTTCTCTTTCGGTGGTCGAATAGTTCCTTTCAGCCTTATTTAATTTTCGACTGCTGTAAACTATAGGGTCTCAATAGAGGCAGGCGATCCCCTCCAGTATATGTAAATTAAATTGGTATTTTGCCAACCATTGTGAGTTGAGTTTAATGAGGAGGTTAAACGTGGGTCTTTCTTAAAGGCAGGCGATCTCCTCACTTATGTAATGAAGCCAGTATCTAGTCAACTATTATAAGTCTGAGTCATTCTAAAGTAGTTAGTCGTGATCAAGACCATGCACATGAGTAGAAAACATACAATTTTGTAGGAAATTCAAAATCTCACGATAGAAGAAGATGACGACGACAGCATTCAAGCAAATATCATTCACCTACATAGCAAAGCGCTTCAATGAGACATGATGACAATGTACCCCTCATTATCAAAATGCTGAAACTGTTCCTAGGTTGTGACCTCGGAAAGCCAGAAGACAGAGAAATGACATAGAAAGTCGAAGAGCCAAAAGGCCCCGCATGCCTGAACCGATGGAGATGCCGGTCAGATGAGCCAGGGTGAGGCTTTAAACCAAAAGACCTAGTTACGGAAGAATATGGTTTCCCACCGTTGTGAGAGGATGAGACTTCGATGGACTATTGTCATATTGAAGATGGAGGTTGAAGAGTAACCAGTCACAGTAGAGCCTTGTACACGTGTGTTTTCCTATCGAGCTGGCGGCCGTTGCGGCTGAGTTACCTATGCAGACCGGTATGCATGGTTGATGCACAGTGAGGACTACTCCGCAGTAGCGGAGACCTAGGATGTTGATGCATATTTCTTTGTTTTCTTCAGGACGAAGAAACATTTTGTTTGTGGGGGAGATGTAGAGGGGGCCACTTACCTCCTAAATGTCATCATGTAATTATATAGTTTAAAAGATAAATAGATATTAACAAATAAGTAGTTGGAGCAGGTACAACCGCTCCAACCTATCTCATAATGTATAAATAATTACCAAAGATAATACAACAGTGGATTGGATGTCCCTTCCCAAAGTACTTGTCTTTGATGGCTGTGTATGAACTTAATGTATGCTTGAATGATGTGAAAGCCTAGCCTTCAACACCAACAACCCAGCCAAGAAAGCGTTAAATACAATGGTATTCCATGACTACTATAAGCTGTTGATGAAGGTCATTCAAGAGACACCACGGCTCAGCACGGAGACTGTGGACATATACGATAGACGGCTTAATTTTATGGCAGACAACCATTTAATCTGTTTGCGACCATAAAGGACTAAGCAGGATGATTGGGCTCCTGGCTCGTTCAGGATGACAGCACAGGACATTGAAGGAGTCACAAGAGACTTCGATGACCAATGGAAGCAGGAATATGAAGATACTGCATTGCTAACATTAGACACTGCGCAGACAGACCCCCAAGACAAGGGCAAAGACAAAACAGAGACCCAGACGCAAGCAACAACAGAAGCACCACTACCAGGGGAAAAGAGGAAAACCCCACAGGAAGTGCCATCAAAGACACAGACGACAAAGGATGGAGAAGAAGGGCCACCAGAGACACAACAGAAGAAAAAACACAAAACTTCAAAACCACCTCTAAAGACCGCATTGACAGATGATGATTATGAACTCATTGCGACAAGAACGCATGACACCTTGAAAGACTCATTTGACATGATACAGTCATCGCAGGAAAAGATACAGAGTGCGGTAGAAAAGCAGCTTCTGGACTTAAAATCAATTACTGAAAATACTGCTCTGATATAGATTCCACCAGTAAAGGCATCCGCAGGAGAAAGTTCGACACAGCCAATTTCCCGTGAGTAAACCTTAGCAGCGGATCGCATCAATACAATCATGATACCACCTGGGAGCATCCGATTCTCTGCGTCAGCGATGGATGCCCCGATCGAGATCAGGAAACCTATCGAGGTTAACCTCATGGAGTTTCACATTGATCAGTTGTAGATGATCCAGCAGCAGCTAAGCGCAGAGCTCAGGAGTAGAGAGCTCGCGACTTACAAACAGAATACGCAGCTGAAGCAACAGAATGCAGCACTCGCTACCAACTATCAGAAAAATGAAGACGAGTTAAAAACATATCAAGATAGGGATCAGGAATTCTCTCAAGTACTGCAGAGCATCACATTAGAGTTACCCAAATGTAACATCGAGTTCGCGTTGCCTACCCCAGAAAACCTAAGAAGAGTTGCAGACAGAGCAAAGGCTCTGGAGGAAACCGTAACCAGGATGAAAGAAACAACAACCAAGATGGAGGAAGACTACAAAGCGCAGATTGCTGACCTTGAGACTGAGCTTGAAGCTCGACCACCCGGCACACCCCAGGCAGAAAAGGAAGCAAGAATAGAGGCCCTCCGACTCACTTCCACGTAGATGAAATATCGCATAGACGATGCACTGTTAGTGCTAGCCAATGCGACGAGCACATGGTCGGAGTTAGATGTGCCTCCCCAGAAAGTAGACATATAGAAAAGTATTCAACAGATAGAGAATACTACAAAAGCAATGAGGGAAGAAATTAAGAGCTTAGCAGCTCTTCAGAAGATGAGAAAGACAAAGGAGATGAATCGCTTGCAGCAGGAAGCACAGCGGTTGAGAGCACAGGAGATACACATTAATGACCTGCTTCAACCATATCAAGAGCAAATCATAGAGATAGTCGATACGGTTGAACAGAAAGTTACAGAGTTCACGGCTACCAGAAATGAAATTGATGCAACAGAGGACTCTAGTATTAGTCAAGCTATGCTTGACTCGGCACAGGAGCATGTTGAAGCAATGCAGAAGGAAGTCGGAGGACTTCGAGACAAGTTTAATAAGGCTTCGCAGGAAGCCAAGGCAAAGCTATAGCAGGAGAATCCTACTGGTAGTGGCTCGGGGACGAGCCACAAGTAAGTGTTAGGGGACTTTTGGAGCAGGGTCCCGCAACTACAAAAGAAGCTGCCAGTTTAGCAGATAGGCAGTTTTAGCGGAGAGAAGATAAGATAGAGCTACGACGCCATAGCACGTTTCCAGCTACAGAGCAGAGCCAGAAACCAGGAATTTTAAGATAGAGAAGTCAAGAAAGTCAACGGTACCTGAGTGGCCAAGAAGAGAGAGCTCACCCACTGCATTGAAGGAAGCGGTGGAAGACAGGAGGGCTCAGCGACCCTCATAAAGGAAAAGGAGCAACGAGGCTAAAGCATTGAAGATGAAGGATAGAAAAGCGAAGCGGTACACAGTACCCATGATCAGCGCCAGGAAGCATGGAAGACTGCAGAGAGCTGTGGTGTGACGAAAAGCGGCTACCTCAAGTACAGATATGGTCAACTGTCACTAGTTAGGGTTTTGGGTTACTGTTGGGACAGGCCCACAGTGTTGTAATGGCAAGACCTTCGGGCTGCCTATAAAGGGATATATTTTGTATTGTAAAAGGTTGGCATTTTGAGCATTTTAGGCCATCCAGCTAGTCGGATAACATATAGTTAGCCATTGATTCTGTTAGCTCACAGTTATCTCGTATTGTAATAGAGTTGAGCTCTGGTTCTGTTATTAGCGGTAGCAATCTTACTATAACCAGTAGCTGTCTTAGAGAGCATGCATGTAACGATCCGCAGGGATCGACAGAGAGGGAAGAGTATATTGTAGGAGAGCAATATAGAGAGGAAAAGAGATCTAAGAGAGAAGATATTGAGCTGCATATGCGGTGCAGCAGAACTATGTTTTACCTTCCCCTGAGCTATAATAAAACAAAATTCCGTGGACGTAACTTCCATCCTGGAGGTGAGCCACGTTAAAATCGAGTGTTATGTGATTGACTTATGTGTTATGTTTACTTGTACATTTATCAGTCATTTCATGGACTATGTTTGCAGTTTAATGAATGAATGTGTTAATCTGTTTATAGCAATATAAAAAGATAAACATAAGTTGAAGTATCTGGCATGTTGTATGTGGGTTCATTTATGCTTTGTTTGAACAGTCACTAGTCGCAGTGTTAAACAGCTTGTCATATTGAGTCTTGCAAGTCGACACGAACAATGCTAAGTACGCTGAGCCGTGGGAGTAGGGTATCGCAAGAAGGTGATACCGCACCGACAGAGGAGTTGCGGTGCGCAATACCATAGGTTGAGGGCTTAGCACTGGGAGGAAGTTATGTGTCGCCTGGTGTGCAATGATGCAATAAGGCTGGAGTCATCGTGAGTTAGCGAAAGTGCGCGACGTGGAAAGGGACCGCACGACAGTAGAATGGATATCTCACGGCTAGAAGAGCTGCGAGACGAGGAGATTGCGCGACGCGAGCAGAGGAGTCGCGCGACACGCAGAGAAAGAGACGTCGTAGCTAGAAGAGCTGCGAGTCGCAAGTAGGATCGCCACAGAACCTGGTCCAAGACGCTTGAGTCCTTGGCCAACCCATTAGAATCGCTTCAGGTGAGACTTCAGGCCGCTTCACGGTCTGTCGCCGAAAGGGCCAGTGAGCTAGGGGTGTTGTTGGTTAAATACCGTAAACCCGGGTCTGCCCATCATAGCCAACAACTAGTTCAATAAAGTGTACATTTTTGGTGAATGAAGAACTGGTTCCAATAAACATACACAGGATTTCAGGTCATTATAGATTGTTCAATTTATTTTTTATAATTTGTGTCTAATATACCAATAATATTTTCTAATGTTGGCTAATGATGAAAATAATGTTTTGCAGGAAATGATATATTTTATAAACATATGAATTATTTGGCCTTGGAAATCTTCAGGCCCACCATCCACACAATGTGGAACAAGCAGCCAAAATATTTAAAGGATGATCTGACTAATTGCTTGGTTAGTCTGTTCGGAAAAGATACCATCGATACATCGAAGGTTCTACAGAAGGCTGGAAAACATCTAAATATTTTTCGAGACCAATATAGGGTTCACCTAGAAAAGAACCCTAGGTATGAGTGCCCTCCAATGATTCCATCTATGGAGTGAAAAGCCCTGGTGGAAGATGGAAAAGAGAAGGGCCTGAGAAAATCAGGAAAGATACCACCAAGTGGAATAGGGAGGTATGCAATACATTCCAAAATGTAGTGATAAGCCTTATTATTACTATTTTTTATATCAATTTTCATACATCGAGTAATGTATTTAAAAATGTAATTCGGCTCTCGGACACATCTAAGGCCACAAAGGAAAGAATTGAAAAAATTGGCCAACACAAGCTTGGGCCTGGTGGTTACTCCAACTTGGAGGCCCGATATGTAAGTATCACAAAACCCAAATCCTCATCCAAATATCATACAGATTATTATGTTTGTTTTTTTCTGACAAAAGGATTTAAAATTAATGACATCATGCAAATATGAAGGCCGACTGGTTCAAAGAATTGCCTAGTGTGGATTACATGAAGCTTGGCTTCGAACAGGGCTTAGACGCCGTTATTGAACACCAGAGAAGCTTGTCTGGGAATCTTGTACGATCTTCTGTTGATCCATCTAGTTCCTAGGTATGTGAAAACTGTATAGTTTAATGATAATTTATTAATGGTCATGTAATTTGTTCCTGATAAATAAACTAACATAAATTATTATTCTTTTTTGTGCAGGAAATTAATGATCCTGTTCATGTCGAGGATGTAGTACATGACCAACCAAACGGAGATCATGCTTCTCATCTTGGTAATGAGTTTATTAATGTGCTACTATTTCTTATAGACTGTTGCAGATCATAAACATTAATTCTAATTCTACACAATTCAACTACAGAGCATGTAGTTGCAGATCATAACACGGAACATGTTGGGTCAGTACGAGATAATGTTGAACATGTTGATGTGCACATGGCAGGTAAAAACACAAATTTATAATGTTTTTTAATTGAATTACTCATATTTATCAAAATATAAATATATTAATGAAATATTTTGACGTTATTGCAGAAATTCATCACCCCCCGCTTGAAGTTCAACCTTGCGAGCAGACTAGTAGGGATACCGATGATCAGATTCTCGAAGATGTGACTCTAACTAAATATTTAAAGAGAAGAAAAGTAAAATGAAAGTGACTAAACAAATTTTGAGTAATTGTTATTTATCAAAAAAAAATTATGGTTTTTTCCTCTATTTCATGAATGAATGTTTGAATGAATGCTTTACTGAATGGTTTGCTGGTTTTTTTTCTGCCATTGACTAAATTAATGTTTTAATGAATGAGTTAATGAATGGTTTTTTCAGCTATTGAATGATTGAATGGTTTAATGAATGTTTTAAAGAATGATTTAATGAAAGCATTTTTCAACTATTGAGTGAAATAATTTGCATTGTAGATGCATTGTTATTTACATTGTGAAATAGTGAAATAAATTGTTATTTGCAAGTATAGGCATTGGGTTTGGGGAGTTGAGAGTGATGTGAGGGGGGGGGAGGGGCCATAAGAGCTTCCACATTCATGTGGTTGGTCCTGTTTAGTAGAGAATATTAAATTATTCTCAAAACAGAGAAGAGCTCAATGAATGGTAAGGAAGAATACATTAAAAAACATCTATTTCTATATTTTTACTGTGTAATTTTCACTATTGCTATTTGAATCCTCCATTGGAACTTGTTACAGATAGCATTGAGAAACATTTCCATAATTAAGAGGCAAGAAATTGAGTTTTGATTAGATCGATGGCCTTATATACATAGTATTTTTGGTTATCCATGTTTTATCAGGCGATATATTCTTAACAATTAATTTACTTGAATAGTTGAATAGTATTGTAATTTACATTGTAATAAAATTGTATTTATTTAGATTGGTTTTGTTATTTTCATAAACAAACATAAATATATTTGATGGGTCCTAACATGAAACTATTGCAATAGGAAAAAAAATGAAGTATGTTGAATGATGGTTTGAAAGGTAAAGCATAAGAAGACACTGTGAATATCCACAAATCAAGGTATAATTATGTTTTCTTTTGTTTGATTGAGCTGTGTATTGGGTATTTACGCATGTGCACACACATACATTTAGTTGATGATGATGATTACCATACATATAGGCAAACTTTCTTCTATCTAATCTAAACAATTACCTTAAATATTTTGATTTGTCATGATAACTGGCCCCTTGGTAATACTTTACCAATACCATATAGCTAGGACAACAAAATTAAATGTAGGCATTTCATTACAAGAAATTTGATAGGCATTTGAGTTTGATGGGAATATGAAAGGTCAAAAGACAGAAAAAGATAGATAGACTTGTGAGGAAAATGGTATCTGAATCGTTGTTTCCCTATTATTTTGCATGAGTATATTTTTATCTGCCCCAGTTTATCTTTCTCCAATAGTTTTGTAATTTGTTTCTTAAACTCATATCGTGTTCAACTTTAATGGTTGATTGTGTAGTGGTAAAACTATGTTTATATTTGTGTTTATCTCTGTAGGTTGTGAGTTGGGCATGGTACACATTGGTATTTTCAGTTTCCATTGTAACTTTTCACCCCAACATCACTGTGCAATTTATTACTCATAATTGCTAATTTGTTACAAAGTCTTCTTTGTGCGAATATTTTATTAGGAATCTATATCTTTCTGTATTGCTTCCAATTTATCACCGAGTTTAAAGTGGTCACTTAGAGAAAAAATCTCAAATCTTGAATACAAAAGAAGAACGACTTCGTTGATAATTATGGTAACAAAGTATTGAGATCTGCTTGAAAAAATAAATATGTATTTGCTACTTTGTTTCTGGAAGGCATTGTTTACATGGTTAAGTTATAAAAACTGTTAATTTTTGTTGTTTTCAGGCAATCTTCCAGAGGTATCCGCGTCCTGAAAAAGAGTATCAGTCATTTTCACTAATTTAGAATGATAGATCACTAGATTTGGTATGACATCTTTTCGCTTAAGGCAACATTTTCACATTTGTTGGAAATAGTTTCGATGTTCTTTCCCAAGAAAAATATGTTTTATTGAGGAAATCTCATTTGCAGACATGAATTTTGGTGGTGTTGATCCTAATCACTTCAAGGGTAAAAATCAATATGCTCATGTTACTCTAAACAGTTACTGGAAGGTATGTAATAGAATCATGTTAGTTTTCCAGGTTTAAGATTGATTATATTTAAGGATAAACACATGCATACCATGTTAATTGTATGAGTCAATATAGTTACTAGTAGGTATGTCATGGGATTAATATACTCTAATAAATCGATTTTGCTATTTCCTTAAGTTTGACATGGGAGACTTCCTCATTCATTATCAATCAACAGGTCAGCATATAGTCCATCTTATTCAATTGGGCACATGATTGCTTCTTAAGGAATCTTATGAAAATATTGATGGCATTTTATGAACATTTTGTTGCAGGTTTCTGTGCTGGAGGTTGTGTTTCTATTGTAGATTCTGGAACTTCTTTGCTAGCTGGTCCATCGGTAAAGCATGCATACCTTTGATCTTTTGTAAATTTCTTATATAAGTTAGTGGTGTTTTCTAGGTCTGTGCATGATATGCTATTGTTGTAAACCATAAATGTTTCATAGCCACACCAAGGATATAGGGTAGGAAAAGCTATTTCAAAATCATAACCAATAGAGTACTATCATTTAAACCACTTTTATTTGAAATCAACATTAGTAGACAATTTTATCAGCTATCAAGTGTAAGTATTAACAACCATCATGTATCATCACATAGGAATTATTATCATCATTTATATTAGCTATAAATACTACTATATATCAACATGAATTACCAGCTGAGTTAACCATCCTTTTAAGGGTTTATACAAGTACTCCTTAGCCTAAAAAGAATGCTTTTGGAAGGTAGAATTCAATTATATTGTTGATATTTCCCCATAACTCAAATATCACCCTAGCTTGGTTGATTTTGCAGGTCTTTTTAATAGTTTTTTGGGGCTAGAAACGATAGTAACACTGATCAGTAAGGAAAGAGTCCCTAAATTTCCCTACTGAACATTTAAATGGGGTCGTTGTAAGGCATAAATTAACCTTTTATCAAGGCCAAATTATCCCAACCCCTGAAACAAGTCAAATATGAAACCCTAACTCTGACTTTTGACTGGTTTTTTTAGGTTGCTTCTCAAGTTCATGGATGTAGACAAGAAGATAGGTGACGCACTGGAGGATCTAGGGCTAAATACGCAAACCAAAATTTGAGGGTGGCTTATAATTTGAAAATTGTTTTTATTTTTGGATTAATGAATTTTATAAATTTCTAAGGTTTTCTAGTTTATAAAAACGTAGATCTAATCTAACACTACACTAATCACGCAAATGCGTATATTTACACATGAAATACTACATTTTGATCAAAATGACAAATCTTAGGGTTTTTGTGAAATTTACTTCAAACCCAAGGCCATGAGGGATGGTGATTAGCCTCCCTCTTGGAATATTTCCCTAAGCCTCACCAAATAGGACTTCCAAAAACAACCTATAATGTTTGTTGGAGGATCCTAATTAGGGAAAAATTTAGAGATCTAAGGACAAACAAGAGAAAAATCCTTCAAGAGGATGTTTGATAACATGTAAAAGTTGACAAAAGTTGGTAAAAAGCCCTAATTCATAGAAAACGTAGCATTACAACCACCATTCAATCCATAGAAGCATAATTTCACCAAAATTTACCAAGAAAACCCTAGATCCTCCTTGTGCTTGTGTTCTTCCAACAATGCTAGCATCAATCTTGCATGTGCATGAAACCCTAGAATTCACCCATCATTTTACCATAAATCCAAAGAAGAAATAGTAATATATTTGATAAGTTTCCCCTGTGATTCCATAGGCAAGCCTATATCATTAGAATGCATTAACAAAGCTAGAGTAGGAGTCTTAAGCAAAAACTTTGAAAAAACATACAATTTATTTTTGTGATCAACTTTTTCATGGGCTTCATTTTGCTTGTCAAAAGTGGGCCAATATAATGCTCCTACAACTCCACAACCATTGTAAACAAGTCTTTATATGGAATCATTGGTTTATTCTCTTCAATATGAAGGCCCTCTTAAAGATTTCCTCTTTGTACGAAGTCATAGACAATAAGGCATTCCTTGCCCCATGCATAATAGCTAATACAAAGTAGTTAGATGGTAATCGTTGTGCTTAATACTTAGCCACCGATGTTGGTTATAATAGAACATTATGTTTGCTTGTAGTAAAAATAAACTATGAAGCCTTATAGAGTTTCTCTTCTTTCGAAAAATACTTTATTATTAGACCGTGAGATATCTCGACTTCAATATCTATTTGTTTTAGCAGCCAAAGCCTTCATAGACTCCATTCACTGCATCAAAGGCATTGACCGACTGATCATTGGTCTTCTTATAAATACATCTTTCATAAAAGCTCCATTGCCATCTCTCCAGGAAAATAAAGGGATTCACTAGCTGCAAAAGGATTGAATGCTATAAACTTATGCTCCCAGCCTGTAGAAAACACAACAGCAACACAAAGAATAAAAATGGAAAGCCTATATAATAAATTACAAAGGGAAATGCATGATAAATTTGGATAAATTGGGTTTAAACAGAGATAAATGTTTTTCCTGCATTTCCAGCCTCTCCTAGGGATCCACTTGTCACTATTTTGTTGTCTAAGTAACGGCAAAGGGAATCGCTGTCTTTGAAAGGCAGTTGAGCAAGGATACATAGTGATTTAGATTTGGGAAGGTAAATTGTTGTCTTTGATAGAAGATAGACACCAACACACACAACGATTCCTTTTGGAAGAAAAGACAAGTAAAAACATCAATGAACATCCAATCTCGACTCTCCATCTAGAGTTAAATAGTTATGTGAGCTTAGTAGAAGCAAATTGTTGTGCATGATGATGTGTGTGCATTGGGAGCTCAATGATTTAGTTTGGAAGGACAATAGGCTTTTCTGGGAAAGGCAATTACTTCTCAAATCACCAAATCCCTAGCCCACATGCATGACAAATCGTTGTCTTGAGGGACCATATGCAAAATCGTTGGTGTTCTTGGGAGGAGCCTGCTTTAACGTACAACAATTTAGCCTAGGGGAAGGTTGAACACTTTGCTAGAGGAAGTTCCTTTGTAAGCCACCAACTCCCCGGCCCACACTTGTTATCAAATCGCTATAACTAAGTGAAATCTTGTAATTTTTTTTGTTAAATCTATCAACAGGCATCACTTTTTCGACGTTCTTCTGATGCTTCAATGAAATCATCCAATGGTTGTTTCATGACTTCGATGCTTCAGGCCATCGGACAACTGACGCTTCAAGTGTCGGGCCGAGTCGAATATCCGATGGAGTCACCATGCCTCTGACCCTTTTCCCGTTGGAAGGCCAACTCTTCAAATGTCGGATGGTGTCGAACATCAAACACTTTCTGGATAAAAATATTGATGGCGTCACCATTCCTACGACACTTTTGTTCGTCGGAAGGCCGACGCTTCAAGTGTCGAATGGCATCGTATTTCCGACGGTTTATGCAAGTTTTGATTGACACTTTTGAAGAGAAAACGGTCGAATAGGAAACACCATGGTGTGTCAGATCTTCGACCCACATTGGTAGGATGTCAAAGATCCGACGTTATGCCACCGATGACAAAAAAAAGTGTATGTGTCGAAAATGCGATAGAGAAGTGTCGAATTTCAAACATGCAAGGTGTTGGATTTTGGGTTGAAATTCTGTTGTGTCCCCTTATATCCCTATTATAAGGCCATACATCCGCTAAAAAATCCATTTGTGTTGGCTCAACACATCATTATTATCCCTAAATATCTATATAAACTTCATTTCTCCCTAAGATCTAAGCTTCTTATTTTAAATATGTCAAAGACCAATAGACCTATCACTAACCTTCTAATGGAATTAATTCCTACATTGTAGACAATAAGAATACTCTTCGAAATACATGCATGCTTACCATATTTCTTGGTAATAGATTCCTAAAAGGTTATTTTAGGGCCCAAGGTATTCCTCCCTCAATCATGTACACGGATTTGAGACCCACTCCTTGTGCTCGAAACCTAATAACGATACTAATATACATCAATAAATTTAATAAGCTCAATAAACGTACACCCAACCGAATAGCCAAATTTCAATTGAAATCATTTTTATTCTATTTTATAATTTAGTAATAAATTAAAAATGGTTGTCTTTAATTATTTGTCAATATTAAGAGTCACATGTATTTACTTGCTTAAATAATATTAAAAATGAATAATTGAATTGAGTTATTTAGAAAACAATTATTTGTGAACATAAACAAATCATGCATGATTTTATTTGTTTAAATAGTATAAAAAATAATAATTTTTTTTATTGTGGTGTAAAACCTCATAAATTAATATTGATCATTTATTTGATTGAAAAAATAAATTGACTTAAATTATTTACAAAATAATTATTTGTAAAGTTGTTGTTTTTATGGTGCAAATCATCATAATTAATTATGTTTGTACACCTTTGTTAGCTATTCAAATAAATTAGTCAAATTTATTTTATTAAGAGGTTCAACTAGAAAGTCATTAGAAAAAACTTTATTAAATTTTTTTGAGGCTCATTTTAATGAGTTCTAACTTGTAAATATTTTTTAAAAAACTTTGGAGTTAGTCTTTATTTAAAAAAATCGAAAAACAGGTTTCGGTGGCTAATCATTGTTTCAAAACAGTCTCTAATCCATCGAAAACTCTGCTTTTGGCAGCTAAGACCGCAATTTCAGGGCACTCCAAGCCACCGAAATTGGCGTTTTTACTATGAAAAGTCATCATTTTCAAATGATGATTCTTAGTGACTGGAGAATCATTTTGCAAAATGGTTGGAGGTTTTTGTTCCTAACATGTCAGAGAAGAATAAAATCTCTCCGTTTCCCTACGAGTGTTGCATATTGGGAGAATCGAGTCCATCTCTGATACCTAATTTTCATATCTCAGAATTTCCCTGTTTGACACATGTTTTTGAAATACAGATCTCAGGAAAATGAAAACGAATTTCAAAAAACTTAGAGAGAAGTTTGCTCACAACAAACCAACCTACAATAACCTCTTTTGGTTTATACACAGGTGTCACACATTTGGAGAACCAAATCCATCTCTGAGCCCCAGTTTTCAGCAGTTTGGCCCAATTTTTTGTGGTGAAAGATGACCTGTCAGTCCTCTAGGTGGCATTTTCGACCTCATCTATCATTCCATGAATATTTTATACAGTTGTTGAATACCATTGAGATAGATTTGGCCCCCTTAAGTAGGATCCTTTCCTAATTTTCATAAAACTATTTTGATTGTCTATTTTTAGCATATTTGATCCAATTTTATAGGATCTTGAACTGTTTTGTAAAGGCTATAAAGCCTGCGACTTCTATAGAATAATGGATTGATTTGGAGTTATAAACTACACTGTTGTTGTGATAAAGACACTATCTATAATATATTCAGTACACAAGCTTCTTTCATTGTTATTTGTCAGATCTTCTTTTACATTTCTGTTCCAAGTTTGTATAAATGCCCAACAATTAACTAAAAATATGAAGCCTTCACTACTAATTGCTTCTTTTGACTGGTCAACAAGTCCTCTGGTGTAACTTCGGTCACCAAGAACTGAATGATCGGAGCATATTGGTCATCTGCGATATCAACTTGAAATAGCTATGCATCAAGAAATCCATCGTCAATATTGGTGGGCTCTTCACCTGTTTCAATGCGGGATATATGATCAGGACCAGCATTCAGGTGTCCTGGATTCACGATTATTTCGAAATCAAACTCCTAAAATAGAAGTATCCAGTGACATATCTCGCCCCCAACACAGGCTTATTGACCAGATATTTTAAAGCCGAATGGTCAGTGAATATTTTGAAGTGGCTGCCCAAGAGATAATGCCTAAACTTCTGCAGTGCATATAGCATCGCCAACCCCTCTCTTTCTATGGTCATGTAATTCTT
This sequence comes from Pseudotsuga menziesii, assembly GCA_001517045.1. Classification (NCBI taxonomy): domain Eukaryota; kingdom Viridiplantae; phylum Streptophyta; class Pinopsida; order Pinales; family Pinaceae; genus Pseudotsuga; species Pseudotsuga menziesii. Next base: position 147,585 of record LPNX010824431.1, on the reverse strand, counting down.
GTCAGCAAAGGATAAATTATGGCCAAAAAAGGAAATCAAATGATCCAGATCTCCTTCTCCTAGTTGCATGAGTACAACTCCCAATGCAATGAACGAGGCATCGACATGGACATGGAACACCTTTTTCCAATCAGGGAACACAAGTATGGGTGCTAAATCCATCTTTGCCTTCAATGTTTCGAAGTTGCTTTAACACTCCTGGATCCATATGAATGTGACATCCTTCTTTAACAGTTTCTCCATGGGGGCAGTAATTGTAGCATAACTGTGGATAAACTTGCGATAGTACCCAGTGTGTCCCAGTGTTGCACGGAGCATCTTCATATTTGTAGGTGGTGGCAAGCTATGAATGATTGTAATCTTTGCTAGATCGACCAAACACCCTTGCTTACAAATGATATGACCCAACCGTATCCCAAATGGTACATAGAAGATGCACTTCTTTGAATTCAATGTGATCTGATGCTGTCGACACCTTTCCAGCATCAAGCGCATGCTTTCCAAGTGATCCTTAATCATCCTGTAGACTATCCAATCATCCATATATACTTGCAAAAATATTTGAATAAAATATTTAAATGCAGCGACAACAAGCCGAGAGAATACCACAGGTGCATTCTTCAACCCAAAGGGCATCATTGTGTATTGAAGGCAACCCCATTCGGTGACAAATGTGGTTTCGTAGCGATCTTCCTTTGCAATTATTATCTGGTGATAACCAGAAAATCCATCAGTAAAAGAGTACATTTCTTGACCGCCCACTCCCTCAAGAACCTCATCTGTGAATGGTGTTGGAAAGGGATGATGCATGCAAGCATCATTTAGCTTTCTTCGATTGACAAAGATTCATATTTCACCAGTTTTCTTGTCTTGGACTACCATAGGGCTTATCCATTCTAATTCTTCAATAGGCTCAATGATCCCTGCATCTATCATCTGGTCAAGTTCATCCTTGACCCATTCTTTATATCATGGATTCAAGTGATATGGCCTCTATCACACTGGTTTTGCATCTGGTTTTAACAGGATTTTCATTTCCCCTAGGTCACCCAATATCCCCTTCATTTCTGAGAATTTTGTCGAGAACAGATCTTGAAACTCATGCAACAGATCTATGATCTTTGCCATGGTCTCCTCATCCCCATAGTCCCTAATATTTGCAAATTTTGGATTCTCTTTCATCCCAATGTTAACTTTCTTAATCTTAAGCGGTTAACTCATGGGATCCGTCAGCACATCAGGCACTGCAACATCCCAACTTCCTTCAGTCTATGGAATATTAATATTGCACAACTCATCATCATCCTCTGGCTCGCCATAGATGTTGTAACATTCCATCATCGATTGTATATGGTAGTACGCATATGGGTCTATATGATATGCAATTGGGATAACTTTCAAGATGATATCCCGAATGATCTGTAGTGCATTGTTAACTTCTACATTGGCATCTATAAAGCCAAAGGTATGCGCAAAGAAAACAGTCAGCTCCTCCCGAGTAGTTATTTCTCTGCGTAGTTCTGCTAATACGTACCAAGAACTTGGAATTTCATCCATTGTGTGAATAAAGCATGCACCCACTCATCCTTGGGTCATGATGCCCACATCGTCTAGCATTCCCTCAAATGACTACAAGGTTTATTCTATCCATCGTATTTCCTAGTGTGATACACCTCTACATCTCTGAAGCACATGGTCATCTACCATCAACATGATTCCCATTCATGAATGGTCTCCTTATGAACTACCCACCAGCGTGTTGGAGTGGTCTTCAATGCTTCCCAAAATGCCAACAAGCACTAAGGCTCAGACACCTTTGCTTCAAACTGCTCAAGGAACCCAGAGATTTTTGGTAGTCCTTCATAGATTAGAAACTCAATGATATCAGTCATGACATGGTGTAACGACTGCATGATCAGCCCACATTTTATGAGCGATACTTCATGCATTCGGTTTTGCTAATTTTCCAATGCATCATGAGAATCAGAGCACACCGAGCTAATGCTGTGCCAACCCAGTTCTCTGTGGGAAGTAGGATGGATATAATCCTCAGATATATTGTAAATGTCATCCCATCCTCTAACGAAGTCATCTTTGATAGGTTCAATATATCGCCTTCCTTCATTAGGATCCATAGGGGCAATGACTCAGATATCCTAGTTCTCAAATGTCATCAACCGCTTCTTAAAATTTATCATGGCCATGCTATCATTGGCCCATCCAATCCCTAGTAGCATGGGATAGGATCCCACTCCATCAATGACTTCCATTACATCAAAATTGACGTGAGTCCTCATACAATCAACATCTATGACCAAGTTCAACACATGGCTAATTGGTTGAACTTTGACCTGATTAGCCAATCTCAGCTGCACTGGGGACCATCCAAGTTTCATCTCCCCCATCTTCTGCCACGTCTGTTTCGTCAAGATATTCATATCTGACCCAAGATCTAGAATAACTGAATTGACTTCATAGTCCCCAATATATATGTTCATTCGTATTTATTTTCTCATCTTTTTCTTCTGTAAAAGATTCACTGAAAAGTCATGCAACTCTCTATCCAGATGGTGCAACAACTTCTCAATATCAACCAAAGCATTGGGATCTATTTCCATGGATAAACAACTCTTGAAGAACTATTGTAAGGTACCATACCACCGCAATGGTCTAGCTTCTAACGAAGAATCAAAAGCAGAAGGCATTACCAAAAATAGGTGTCTTACCAAGATTTCTTCCAAGCACCTCGTGAGCCTCGAAAAAGGTATCTCTCTCAGTCGCGATATCAAACTGTGCTTTCTTCTTGCTAGCTAGTCACACTTCTGGTCATGATCCATATTCTCCAGTCGTCGTACCTCCTCGAGTAACAATCCCAACATCAACATCCACTGTTCATAGCTCTGCTAGAATGGTCACAACCATCGACCCTTGATTTTGGTTCTGCAGCAAAGGCTAATTCAGAGGTGGATTCTGGTTCACCGGTGGAGTCATAGGTTGATTGATATTCTAGTTTTGTATTGGAATTTGGGGTTGACCCTGATTCGGCAGTTGTTGTTGGTTATGTATCTGATTCTGGGCCTGGAACTGGTTCTGATTCTACAACAGAGGGACACTTTCAGCTTGCCATCTCACAATTGACTGAGGGAAATTCTCAACAGTATGATCATTCACCACGTAATATACACACTGAAAATGGGGACAATCCCTCTCATAGTTCCCAAATGTCCCATAGTTGTAACACTGGATTGATGCACGAACTCGTCCTCCTCCTCAGCCGAAACCTTCGCTTCCCCTGAATCCTTCAATCCTCCTCACTACTGATATTATGGTTGAGCTACTTGCTGTTGATACTAGGGTTGGGCCATTTTCTACTGTAGGGGATCCAATTGCTGCTGAACACAGTGCGTTGCTTGGACATACTACGGTTGCGGTAGAGCCATCGAGATTTGGGTGTACCGTGATCGCGACGTAAACTGCGGCTATGGTGCGACCTATGTCTGTGGTTACGATAGAATAAAATGCATCTATGGTGGCGGTGTATACTGGACTTGAGGCAATGGTTGTATCACCTGCAGATGCAGCTACTGCACCACATGAGGATCTTCACCTTTCATGAAATATGAATCATATGTTCACTCTTGAAGCAAATCATAAGCTCGACAGTCCTTATTCTCATGGCCAACCGAGCGATAGAAGGTGCAATATAAGCTTACTGGCTTCATAACCATTTTTTGCATGTAGGTATAATATTCATGTCGATTCCCATATACTTGACATATGCGACACCATAGCACACCACTACAACTCAATTGGCTCGGCGCTCCTGAGAGTAGATAATTCTAGAAAGTAGGACAAGTATCTTTGGCATGTCCATCCACATGACACCGAATGCACCATAAGTCGTCATGTTCATCCTTCGCCTTCTTGATATCCTACAATTGAAGCATCAAGTTTTCCAGTTACGCCTAGATTTGGTTCATGCCAATAGCAGTTTCTCCAATAGTTGAAGCCTCCAGCTTCATTGCAATTTCCAAATCCTCACTCTATTTCGTGATATTTTGCTACATTAATGGATGTCGGATATGAGGGATCAGTGCCACAATAAACCATTCATTGTGTTGGACATCACTCATATTAAAGCTGACACGTGCCATCAATGTCTTAAACCTATGATCTCAGTCCCAAATCGTCTCATTAGGGAATTGATTGATTTCCTTCAACTTTGTAATGTACTATGCTTCAGATTTTGGTTTCTTGAATTCTTCAAGTAGTCCCTTCTGAATTTTATCC
>LPNX010824431.1:113753-143084 GCA_001517045.1 Pseudotsuga menziesii | reverse complement strand
TGAAGGGTGGTTGCTAACTGGCCTTTCTTTACATCATCGTTGGTAGTCTGTCTGGCAGTCCAAATGCCTCACATAAGAACCAATACTGTTCTAGGTCATCGGTGTCATNTGAAGGGTGGTTGCTAACTGGCCTTTCTTTACATCATCGTTGGTAGTCTGTCTGGCAGTCCAAATGCCTCACATAAGAACCAATACTGTTCTAGGTCATCGGTGTTGTTTCTATGGAATATAGGTAGCTTCATATTGTCTCCCTCCATCCTAGACCTTCTTCCTGTAGATGCTGCTTTACTAATGGATGCTGCTTGGCGCGTCGGACATGTCAATGTAGAGTGCATATATTTTCCTGATGGTGGAGTAGTGAATGGAGGTGTGGACACATTTCTGCCGAGGTTTGACTATGNACTAATGGATGCTGCTTGGCGCGTCGGACATGTCAATGTAGAGTGCATATATTTTCCTGATGGTGGAGTAGTGAATGGAGGTGTGGACACATTTCTGCCGAGGTTTGACTGTGCTTCTACCTTGGGCGTAGTCTAGGTCTGCTTGTCCTCTTCATCACTGCAAGGCCGCTTCGTCCCATGTTTTTTTCCTTTGCGGTCTTGTGTTGCGATAATAGTAGGAATTTCCCTCGTCCTATGCCTCTTCTTTACTCAGAACCTTGCTCCTCCTCTTGTACAACCACTCGCTTCCTTGGCTGCCTTCATAGTCTCATCGAAACTCACACCCATCTACCCCTTATCCCTCGTCCTATGCCTCTTCTTTACTCAGAACCTTGCTCCTCCTCTTGTACAACCACTCGCTTCCTTGGCTGCCTTCATAGTCTCATCGAAACTCACACCCATCTACCCCTTATCTTTCCATTCATTGCCCCTCTTCTATCACAGTGTTCACAGCCTCCACACACTAGAGTTTTACTACTCGAGGAGCATCTTTAGTATGCCCTTTTCACAAACAAGTATCTTGATTGACAATTGCAGAGATAGTAAGAACCTACCTCGTGGTCCGTTGAAGAATTCATGTTCTGCTTCTCTGTAGGACTTGTTGGTATGGACCACAAATTCCTGTTCTGCTTTTCAATTTCTTGGAGTTCCTGAATTATCTTAGGGCTCCAGGATGTTGGCTGTCCTCCCTAGAAGTTGTTCTTCTTGTAGGTGAATTGCTCCATCCACTTGTATAATATGATGGGAAACTCACAGAAAAACCATTCATGAGGATCGTCATGAATGTACCTCGCCAACCATGTGTTTGTTATCAACTTCGGGTTCTTGTTGTAGGCTTCAGTGAACTCTCACAGTCTTAGGTCGAACCGATCTTGAATCTCTAGTTTCGTCAGATGCCACAACATATCCTCCTCTTCAGTCGTAATGAGGTCCCAGCAACAGAATCATTTATTGGCCAAAACCAACCAACAAAGCCTCCTCGACAGGGGTTCTCGCTATATCGACGCCCAACAAGTGCAATTTCCCTGAGCATTGGCCCAGACAGGTTTTACCCTACCCGGCAACACCCGCAGAGTGGATGAATTCTCACCCGAGATGTTCGAGGGAGAGCTATCATGACCAAGTTTTTGGCAGTAAGGAGGAGGATCTACATCAATAATTTAGCAGCATAATTATCAGATCCAACAGAACCATTCATCAGGTATCACAGCATTCATCATAGATATACTAGTATAACCACAGATCTAAACAAATCACATCATTTACTTATTCATCGCAACAATATCATATTATTCCTTCATAAAGCAGATCCATAAAACATCCATCATTGATATCGCAGCATATGAGAATAGAAAAGAGACATGGAAGACAATAGAAATTCAAAGCAACATCCGTCGTGTCAAATTACTTTTGCGCAATAGATCCAAATGTACAATATTTCTCAGTTCGTAGATATCCCATGTATATCTTACATTTGCAATTCTAACACTATATATAGGCTTGCGACTTTACATTTGCAATTCTAACACTTTATATAGGCTTGCGACTTTAGGCCCACTTCTAACTAACTCTTAACAACTTCTAACTAATTTAACCACTAAGGACCAATATTCCAAAGCAATGGTCAATGAGTACAAACATGACATAAAAAACTGACTATTTTTCGGCTGCCGCGCTATCTACTCCTTGTGCGGTGCCTCGTGAGTTTGCACAGCATCTACCAACCCCTTGCCAACATGTTGCATGCCCATCTACCTGAATTGAAATCCATCACTTTCACTAAATAAATAAATTTCCAAACCCTTCCCCTCCTCTCACAAGGGAAATAAAATCTACTAGGGACCGACAAGAATAAAGGGTAGTTTCTAATATCCTCTCAACCCATCAATTAACTATAGATTGCACCATCATTAAAAGGGGGATAATAGTTGTCAAATGATAACCATCTATTGTTTTTGCATACTACTATGTAATCAATTTATAATGATTTTCTCTAGTAAGGAATATGATAGACAAAGTATATGTAGGAAAGTTCGTCTTCTCTCTGCCCAATCTTCAAAGGGCGAAGGAAAGAACTAAAAATTAGTATCTATTCCCTTAAGCTTTGTCTTATTGAGTTGTCCAATGTAGCAACAATTTTTTAACACATTAAAACTGTTGCTAAAAAAAAGCTTCAACATTGCTTGAGGGTTTCAACATTGTTTCTTCTTTGGAGGCTTTTAGTGCAAAGTAATTTTGAAAAGGATATTAATTATTTGTTCTGTTTTGTTAACTATGGAAAGATGAAGTAGAAATAATGTTGTTAGCTAAAAGTTTTCCATTAATAAAAAAAACTAAGGGATTAGAGCTAGATGCATATCAAATCAACCTTTTAGACTAATAAATATTTATAATGATATAAAAATGATTTTAAAGATCCTACTCTTAGCTTAAGTAGTATGACTTCCATCTCAAGGCTACATTTCATAATGTTATAAATAAAGTTTGTGAAATATTTCCTATAAACAATTTTCCATTAAACAAAAATAGAATTTGAAATATTTGAAATATATAATGTTAAATTCTAAAGGGGCTAGGTTATGTAAATATAAGGAAGCTATTATTTATGAATATTTTTGTGGTACTAACATGGTACTAATAGTCTCATTTTCACTTTTAAGCGAGAAAGTGAAATTATATTATTCTTATAGAAATTTATTTAAGAAAAATGTATATATTAGCTTGTGGATTGATTTCAATATTAATAAAAAAATAATAAATCTTATCTTAACAACATTATTTATTAAATTAAAAAAATATATATATGTTAGCTTGTGGATTGATTTCAATATTAATAAAAAAATAATAAATCCTATCTTAACAACAAAATAAGATTCTCACACACAAGCATTATATTTAGGTTAAAAACAAACATTTTCCTTACACAGAAGTAGTCTCAAAAAATTCCTCATCTGCCTGCACATTATATTAAATATCGTAATTGTATATAACGATATTGTATGTCGTAATGGTTAAGAATTATATCGGGTTTCCGCTTACGTTATAGTGACCTATCCGTCAACATTTCGCTCTCTCATAATCCATATAAATTTATCCCTTGTTTGAAGATCGACGTGTCAAGTGTATGTGAAAATTTTATTAATTAGTATCATTGAAATGGTGAAGTTGTTGGTGTAACAAAAGGCATAACGAACTACCCATAAAATCAGAATGTTTTTTTCTGATGAATCAAATTCTTTCAATTTAAATCTACCTTTAAACATAATAAACATTTTTAAATTCAAAATGAAATGATTAATATTTAATATTGAATATTAATATTTAACTAATATTAAATACAATATCATAATATAACACTAATATCCCTAAAAAATTCCTCCGATGGTGGTTGGAATAGACGTACTCACTCGGTACTTACCATAAGAAGCCCCCAAATCCGTTGCATCAAAAGAGGCAATGCAAATCTCCAGTTTATGAAAATAAACTCTATTTTCAGTTCGTGTTGAAGGCTTTTTTTCTGAGCAGGTTTGGAAATTCAATTTTCTTGTGTTGGTCAATAAATTTTTAATGACGGTTTCAAGCATTTTATGTCTATTATCTGACGGTTTAACCAAATTTGTTGAGTGTCAATTCATTTTTTAAATTATATATAAATGTGAATAAAATATTTTTTTTATATTATATATAAATATGAGTAAAATATTTATATAAAAATTTTTTAATTAAATAAATTATAAAATTTTAAAGAAGAATTTTAGAGAATTTTCTTGGAAAAATTTAAAGGCTTGGAGTGGAAGACTAATAATACAATTAGAAACACAAAATATAAATAAATACCATACACATATACGGAAATAGAGAAGTCTAGCATTTATGTGTTCATCAATTAAAATTAAGAGCAGCACCCAACACAATGGGCACTAATTGTTAGCTAAGTTTTAGTAGTTAACATGGGTATTAAAATTTTTGACGGATGATCTAAATTCATAAGACGTTTCAAATATTTTTTTACCTGTCAATGTTGACGTTTTTAAATACGTGTAAAAATGAAAAAAACGTTCTGTGGATTAAATCTATGTTACCAGAAACGAGAAACGGGAAACGAAACGAGAAACGGGAACGGTACGAGAAACGGAGTTTCAAGGTTTCGCATTCAAAGAAACGAAGAGAGAGAAAAATAACGAAAATGAAAATTCAGTTATAATTAATTAACAAAGATATTTTGTAGTATACCAACTTGAATTTAAGTTCATAGAAGACCCGATCAGTGATAAATTGAATTCATAAATTGTATCTTCTTATTGAAATTATCACTATAATTGCTTCATGCAATGCATAAAAAACTTTTGTAGCGAACAAAATAAAAATAAAAATTGAGTGTATTAAAAAAAACAACATTCCTTTAAAAACTAGATTGCAATGCTATTTTTTTAAATTGATTCACTCTCGAGCTGCAATGGCTTTCATAAAAACAAAACATCTAACAAATATCAACATCATTACTCGTATTGTTTTCCACTGCAAACAACCATTGCATTTGCTCAACTGCTTGTTGCAAACATTCAATATAATGATCTTACTAAATATGAATTGTTGATTATGGTAGTGCAAAGTAACTCTTTTACTGAACACATAACTTCTACACTAAATTTTAGACAATTTGGTTCATAATTTTTTCATATTTCTGAAACAGAAAAGCACCTGCTACCATCTCTGTTTCAGAAAAGACAAATTTTTTTGTGAGAATTTAAACTTAATATTTTGTTTGTTTGTTTTACCTCTATATTTTTTTCTTTATACACTTTGTAAATACTCAATACTGTTTTAATTCTTAACCAGTGTACTATACTGTCAGAGAATGCTGTACTAAAAAATTAAAGGCGACTCTTTAAAATATGTTACAGGCATCAACCTTTTATCATATGCCTGACTACTGAAGGTGTTTCTATGCTATTGCAGTTTCTCACTGGACAATGGAAACCATAGGAAAAGAACTGATTTTTGGCCTTGTCAATCCAGCCATCAAGCACAGAAAGAATGAAAATAATTGCCCCCACAATGAAATAAGTGAATTTGCACCATAGAACGAGTTTTTTAAGACCGGTACTCGAAGTCCTTACCTACAAAGTCCTGTTTTTGGAAGGATTCTAGTGCTATATTATTTCCCTAAAAACCTGTGCTATATTATTTCCCTGAAAACCTTACACACTGGGCATCATGAAACAACAAAAACAAGGCAATTGTGACATTTTAACCAAAGTATCAGAAAGTAATTGATCATTCACATTTGTGAGAATAAAAGTTAACTTGCATCAAATATTAACAGTTGGTTCTAAAAGTTCATAAAGATGGTGAAAACTTCCAGAGAAATAATAACCTTGCCCAGAACAGATTATTTACATGACCAGAGTTAAAACTAACAAAATGAAAACCAGACGAGAGCCCTTAAGAAAAAGAGAACCAATGAGAGAGAGCGTGCGGGGGAGGGGTGTGGAAATTTTTTATCTACTGAGGGATTGAATACCAAACTAATCGATGTTCTCGGTGAGCAATGAACACTGAAAAGGGGTGCATAATAAGAAACACAAAATTTCCATGAAAAGGAGTACATAATAAGAAACACAAAATTTCCAAAAATTAAAAAAAATGATCTAGTAAGACTTAAATTGGACAATGTGAAACATTTCAGCATACATGAGTGCTATTTGAAACTGGAAGTTAGATTGCACCGGCCCTTGCAACTCTATCCCTCTTGGCCTAAGCAATTGATGGACCATGGTAACCAAGATCCTATTGACGTAAGTACAAGCAACTCCTCTGCACACGGAGAACAATAGAAGAGCCTCTCCTCCTTTACGCAGTGGCTTCTCCAAGTATCACAAAGTGTTTCTCTCCTGGCTCCACATCCTCACTGTTCTCACAACAGCGATTTCTCTCCCACTCTGCTATAAAGTCAAGGGCATGAAGAATTTAAGCCACTAAAGTCTGCGAACTGTGAAAGGAAAAAACTGGCATATACAAAGATCCAGAAGTTTGAGTAGACTCATGACCGACAGTGGGGCGGCAAAGAGTAGGCTTCCTTCCAGAATACTCCATCGAAAAATTAATTCATCATTTAATTTATTTGACTTACCACCCACCAAGTCACCAGCTCGCACAAGAAACGGTCAGCAACTGACCACGTTCTAAGAAAAAGCACAAAACGTTGTGCTAAAACCGTTGTCCAGAACGGATCATTTCGTAAGAAACGGTTTCTGCATTGTAGAAACGGAAACGGCCGTAAGAAACCGCGGTTTTCGTTTCGTTTTCATTTCTACCTCATTTTTCTGGAGAAACGCATAGTCCCGTCACGTTTCTGGTAACATAGGATTAAATTCCAGGCCTGTTTGTGAGAATGTATAAATGAAAGATAAAGACGGAAAATTTATTTGACAAGCAGTATATAAAGTGGAAACTATGAAATTTGACACAATGGCACATTCAAACTTACCGTTATATAAACAATTAATATAATTCCAATAACCTTTAACTGCACTTCAAAAACAATCACCCAAAAAAGTGATTACAAATCTTCTCATGTTTATCTTTTTCCATAAATTCTATCTGTTAGAAATTGAGTCAATGACGACATTCAAACCTACCATTCCATAGAGAAATAGCTGAAGGTTTATTTAAATGTGATGGATACAAGTGCGTCAGGGATCCAAGTACACGATTGCACAGTAGAAATCTTTGACCTGCCTGTATCAAGAATAGTTGGATAATGTTGGTCAATTCATTCAGGAGTTGTTTAATTAGGGGAGGCTTTTGATTTTTAGGGTGATTTTTAGTCGAATTTAGGTTACAAAAATTACAAATTTTTTTTGTTGTTGGCTAAGAAATTTTAAGTGAAAAATAAAATCATGTGACACAAAAAACCAAGCATCTTTACACTGTAAAATCTAACAATATTTTTGCAAATTTTTAACAACATGTTTTGCAAGTTTAATAAAAAAAATTAGTAAAAGGAGTAAGCTACCGACGCGATGATTTTTCCCGCCGGTAATCATCGCACCGGCCCTCCGGCGACCATTCCGGCTTTTCTCTCTGTCCCCGGCTTCCGTTCACACACCCTCCTTGCTGCCCCGTTCATCCTCTTTCCGTTGTCGTCAACGTCCATCTCCATCTCCCTCCATTTGCAGCCGTCCATTCATTTAATTCGCCACCTGACGATCTCGAATTCAAATCCGATCCCGCCCGACGATCTCCCCTGCCCCTACCCCTGCAGCAACCAGCAACCAATTTTGAGTAAAACGTTTTGCCTTTTGTTCTCTACAGGATGTGCATCAAAACATCGATCTTTCAAGACCATCAGGAAAATATGTTGATTCACAAGGGTGGTTGTTGTTACAGACAGTAATAAGTTTAATAGATTCTACCCTTCCCTGGGATGGAAACACTACGGACTATATTTTGCAGAGATATACATCTCAAACATTTCCGCGAGCTGACCCTCAGCCTGCAGGGCATTCAAACCATCATCGTTGGAAATGAAGTGTTTGGGATAGACTATTTACTTACAAGACTTGCTTCCAATAGAGCTCAGAAGCTTATCTACAGTGATCACAATATGCAATTGAGTTTTCCAGCACAAATTTTGTCCATTCCATTTCTATGGAAGCAATTCCCAAATCTGAAACAGGTTGTCATGAGGATCAGATAATACTGAGCAAGGATTTATAGAAGCAAATTCATAGTGCAATCGACTTATATTTTGTGAGATTTCTATATGGAGACGTGTCATGTTTTGGTGAATGTACTAATTCCAATTAGGAGCCATCTAGTACAGAAGCAGAATTTGCTAATGCAGTTTGTATATTTTTGCATGTTTCTATCACAATGATACCCCTTGAGAATGTCATGACTAGACTAGCATATACAACTAAACTTGTTCCTACTCTTTGGCAGTACATGAAACGGTGTCACTTGAGCCAAAAGTTGCCATCTACGGGGCTTTGATAGCATTTTCACAGCAACATGGGGATGCTCTTTCTTTTGATTGGTTGGTGTATCTTTCTGTTTTCTATCCATTGTATAGGCAAATGTTGATGATAACTGATAATGAGGAGTTCTATGAGTAACAGAAGCCACTTTCATTGCAAGATGTTAAGGAGCTAGTTATCATTTTGAAAGAGACATTGTAGGATTTGGTATGGGTGATTCCTAAAAACGATGAGAAATTTGTCCAGTTTGTTTCAAGTCAAAAAAGAATTCAGTTACAAGGAGAGAGATTAAGCATGTTAGTAAGCTGGACTCTTGGAAGAGTTGCAGGATTGGAATTGTAGGCAAGAATTTACATCACCAGATGATTTTCATGCTCGTGATGCAATTGAGGGAAGATTCTTCTATATGCAGGCTGGAAATGAAAATCCAATCGCCCTTGAGCTGCTGAAACAAGCACCATTCTTAGTGTCATTTACAAGCAGGGTTCAAATTTATACTTCATTTTTAGACTCGGACAGACAACAAAACAGGAACAGAGGCATCGATACTTCTGAACGACATGGAATCACGATAAGGAAAAACCAGGTTATTGAGGATGCCTATAGGGAACTAAACAGATTGACAAGAGAGAAACTTAGGGGAGTAATTCATGTAACATTTGTGAATGAATATGGACTTGAAGAAGCTCGTATTGATGGAGGTGGTATGTTCAAAGATTTTATGGAGAAGATAACAAAAACAACCTTTGATATATAGTATGGATTTTTCAAGGAAACTGTTGATCATCTAATATATCCAAATCCTGTATCTGCAAGTTTGTAACAATACATTCTCGTCTCCAATATTTTGATGTTATTGGAAAAATTCTTGGAAAGGCTATGTTTGAAGGGATTTAAGTTGACATCCCATTTGCCGCATTCTTTTTAACCAAGCTCAAAGAAAGGAATAAATGTTTGCATGATTTGCCTTCTTTGGATCCTGAGTTGTACTGGAGTCTTAAGTTCCTGAAGAATTATGATGGTGATGTTTCCCAACTGGGCCTCTATTTTGTATGTGGGAATAATGAGTATGGTGAACAAAATGAAGAGGAAATGCTGCCAGGTGGAAAGGATATGCAAGTAACTAATGAAAATGTTATTATCTTCATTCATATTTTGGCAAACCACCGCTTGAATAATCAAATAAATAATAAAAGCTCTTCATTTTTGTGAGGATTGCGACACTTGATACCATCTGATTGGTTAAACATGTTTAACAAACATGAGCTTCAACTTCACATATCAGGCTCAACACAGGAAGGTTAGGGTATAGATGTTGATGACTTGCACTCAAATGTTGATTAATCTAGAGGTTATGATTGGGAACATCCTGTCATAGAGAAGTTGTAGGAGGTTATCAAGGAATTCAATGTAGAGCAGCAAAAGAAGTTTTTGAAATTTGTTGTTGGGTGTTACTGGGAATTCAAGTTGTAGTTTTAAAATTTTGTAGATGCAAATGACAACATAATTATGCAGCAGAGGTGTCAAACATCATGAATTTAATGGTTTCAAGTAGCACAATGACTCCATAGCCCAATGGAGAAGGCACTTCCTAGCGCATGGACTAGGCCCAACCCAGACATCCTTTTGGTAGCCAATCAAAGATCCTTAAATTTTTTGAAATCCCAAATTGACTCCATAACCCAATAGATGAAGGAACTGGTCTTCTCTCCTCAAATATTTTATCTATATTCTTAATACCTCCCAAGGAGGAATCATCCCATAGAAGGATCTAATGTTGGTCCCTTTTTGAACCTTCAAGGAATGAGATCAAATAGCTTGAGTAGTAGAGGAAATTGGGTGCCAATGATTATGATTGAATTGTGTCAATTTTTATGGAAAGATCTAGGCCATTCGTAGGACATGAGTAGCAATAAGAATAGAAAGGGAAATTCCCTACCAATGTCTTATATTAAATCATGCTACTTACTGGAAAATATTTGAAACATTCACGACGAAGAAACATGCTTCATATATGACAAGGGAATTTCCCCTCTAATGGTTAAGATTGGATAAGGCTAGTTCCTAGAAAATATATGGACTGTTCATGGCTAAGGGACATACAACAAAGATAAAAAGAGCCTCCTCTGCCTATGGCTCAGATTACATTGTACAAATTCCCAGGAATATTCTAGATCGTATATGGCATAACAACATATGACATAGATAAAGAAGGGACTCCCCCTCTAATGGATTAGATTAGAGCATGCTAATATCTAGAACTTATTTGGGTCATTCATGGTTAAGGGGAATGTGCAAAGTATAATGAAGGGAAACATGTGCTAACGATTAGTATTGGAGCGAGCAAGTCCTCATCAATAATCTTGATCATCTGCAACAACTGAAATATAAAAAGATATAATAAAGGAGGATCAACCGCCAACGATTGAGGTTGAACATAATACTTCCCCACAGATAATATGGGTCGTTTTTGTTTGTATATAAATTAAAGGGGATATAATGAAGAATCACATGCCAATGGATATGATTAAGCTACATTTCTCTAACAATTGATCTCAATTCGTTCGTGTAATGGGGACTCCTCTATCGACAAAAGAAGATACTTGATTCCTCCATGAATCATAGATTCACTATACAAATTGAGATCTTATCTAAAAAATTTACCAGGGATCGTTGATTCTCCTTTCTCACAGAAAAATATAAAAGCCGAGGCAGGAAGGAAAAGGGCCTGCCAAATTATGATAGGCTAGATCTTCCCGTTATGTCAAACCAAGAAATTCAGTGACTCCATGAAGATAACATTTATATCCTTTCATAGGAGAATATATTGGAATTTATTCAACTAAAGCTCCATAAAAGACCCATTTGAAGTATTTATGCAAGATACATTTGAATTTATGTGCTAAAAGAAGCTCCTGAGAAAGAGCAACTCCCCAGTTGCATAAAGCCCAAAATTCGAAGCTGCAACTGATAATAAGTGGTTTAGAAAGTCCATGAAAGGTACCAGTAGTGAACACAAGTAAGTAAAATTGTTGGTATCTAGACCTTTTCTCTTAAACTATATCCATACCCATTTAATTAAAATAGAATTTTCACATTTTCTCCCTTGTCGTGTTCCTTCCATCGTGCTTTTATGTAAAACTACCATGTACTTATTTTTCCAAAAGTCTCACAATGCTAAGGAAAAAATACACTTCCACGATCTTGGCCTCTTAATCCCTTTCATACCAGTCTGATGTGTTGTTAGCCAAAGTTTTACCCTTTATCGATCAATGGCCTGAGGTGCCCCCCTAATTTGACTAAAACCTAAACCAGACAATTCATAGGAGCTGCTCTTGGGAATCTACTTTCTCCAAAGTCTAAGAATAGATTCTGGGATTTCGTGTTAGCCCAACACCTAGTCCCTGAAGTCTTCCCTTTCCTTGAATTTGTTCATCTCTTTGCAAATAATTACAATCTGGCCAAGTCCATTATTTACACTAGCAATGGTCAAACTATCCTCTTGGATATCTCAACTTTTTCAATTTCTAAAATGTTGGGTAATACCCCTTCTAGTAATACCAAATCCCTTGAAGAGTAGGCCATTCGATATAAAAATATGAATTCAACTCTATAGGAAAAAGTATATACTTGAATCCTATATACTCATGGTTAACAGTAGGTTCCTCTTGACCCATGGAAACATGCCAACCTCTCACTTTGGAACTAGGAAATTGTTTCCTCTTTTAAATTGATTTTTGGAAGGCATTTTGATGATGTCATTGATGGAGGGGATGTTAGTAATGGTGGATGCATATAATTACAAAGAGACACCAAAACATAATTACGGAGAGTCCATAGCAATGAGAATTAGGGATCATTTAGAAGATTTTAGTGAAACTGGAGTTTTCAGATATTACTCTTATTTTGTATATTTACTCATATTTTATTAGTCTCAACATTTTGAATCCCTAGGTATCTATAAAAATATAAATAATAAACCCAACATAATATACGACTACATTCCCTTGGTCAAAAAAGGAAAGGAAGAAGGGGTCACCTAGTCTCGCTTTGTATCTCATTTTATGTACTAGATATTTGCTCTTTGATTACTGGGAGTGAACTTGAGCGCATGCCCCAGGAAATCAAGTCATATTTACAACTTGGAGAGGTATTCAAGAGAGGATATTGGTATTTAGCATAGGATTATATTGTCATCAGGATGTATGGCACTGATCCCCCCCACATATATCCCAAGCTGCTCACTCCTAGGAATTTTGTCCTTGTAGAATACATAAAACAAATGGTAGAGGTGGACAATCTTCATTTTGTTAAATCCAAGAAGAAAGGAAGAGATAAATTTCCAATAGTCATGGGAGGATATGCCATTAATAATAATAAATTCCTTGAACATTATTGCTCACAAAGGTATTAAAAAAATGATATGGAATTGGATATTGTGTGGAGATATGATCCACATTTCTGATTGGACAAGAGAAGGGAAGAAATCTCCCAAATCCACAAGATCATTAGTCTAAACTAGAGTTGGAAAATTATAAAATAAGGACACCTTTGAAGAAGTGAAAAGAATAATCTAAGAGGAAGAGTAAGCTAGTTGAGGAAAAATGTGGATGGAAGGAACTCTAGTTGAGGAAAAAAGAAGGATGGAGTTGCCATTCGCTATCATTCAGAGAAGATGGAAACTAACCTACAACAAAGGTTAGAAAATGAAGAGTAAGAATGCACTAAGTGGAAATCCAAAGTCACTGATAGTCTCATGGAAATTTCCCAGTTGAAAGATCTCATAAAAAAGAAGAATGAAAATCTTAAAGTATATGGAGGAAAGCTCAACAAAACATAGCAAAATACTCATGAATTAAATAAGCTCACAACTAAGCTTAAAATGGAATTTGAGGATTTGCGAACAAAGCATCTTTATTCCTTGGGCCAACACAAAATAGTGGAGAAACTGATTATGATCAAACAATTTTTATGGAAACATATCTTTGAGGATTTGATCAAAATTAGATCTCATATGCAATGTTTTTGGGTTTCTATGGAGTTTTCTCAGAAGAAACTACATTTGTAGAGAAGAATCAAATAGACATACATGGTCAATGGGGTAACAATTAAAGTCAATGAAGATATATGACACGACAAGGTCCATTAAATAGATTGATAATTGTACATATGAGTACAGTTCCTTGGGAATACTTAAATAAAAGATAATGGGGTTTGCAACTTTACTCAACCCATTCTTTAAAACAATGAATGCCATGATAACTAATGGGATTCCACCCCCTTGGAGTGAGGAATATCAACTATTCACGTAAAATTTATATGAAAAGAAAGAGACGATGCCTAATTTTACATCAACTACTGAAAGAGTAAATATGCCTTCAAAAGATGAAGTACTAAATGAGTTGCATCCTGCAATTGATACTACTACTTTATTAAAGAATTTGATTGCAATCCTGGGGAAAGTAGACTACGCATCTCAATATGAATTAGACAAATATTTTAGGATTTTGAAACGTAGACAAGGATTGAGTTAGCGAGGTTGGAAGAATATGCATATTTTGAGAAACAACATGATATAGGAACAAAAATAGATGCAAATAAGAAAGGGATCACGGGAATCCTCTTAAAGCCTTAAAAAAGATATGCAGAGAAAGATAAAGAAATGAAAAAAACAAGAGGTGGATTTGCTAAAATATGCTACAAGATTTGCAAAAACTTTCTAACCAAAGATGCTCTTAAGACGAAAATCTAGAATATAATGCCATGACTAAATTTGGAAGCTTAAGAATTTTGATCTTTTGTTCTGGAAGACCTACTAAAATTTCTATCTCATGTATTAGATTTGATGTTATAGTCAGCAGCCAGATTGATATATAAACTGTCTAATTGATATTTCTAAAGATCCAAGTCATGATCAATCATAAATCCATAATTAATATGTGGATATAAAGTCATCTTTTTTTATATAACTTATTTATGATTATATATAAAAAACAGACACAATGATCAGGCTCACCTTAAGTTGTAAAGCACCATGTTTCTCTGATTGTAATGTGTGCTGAATAATTCAATTTTTTCAGATGGTTAAAATTTGGACACTGTAATGAAAGCGCACGCATATGATTGTCACATTTCATCAAATTACCTAAGGATATTTCAAATATCATCTTCTATGAGTAAGTACACCAAATTCGGTTAAAACATATAACAACAAGATATGAACAGAACTAATTGTGAGGAGCAGTACAGAAAAGCTTAGATGCACAAATTATTAGGGTTGATGATACCCAAAACGTACCCACATTTGATGATACAGGGGACTAGGCTGCTCAGACATTCTTAGAGTGAAGAATCATTGTTGTTAAGGAGCCTAAACATGCCCAGGAATCTACCCAAATCTAAAGATTCATGGTTGTTATGGCTGCATTAGGCTGGAAATTGCACTGCTGACCAAAAAATAATTGACCATCATCACATGTAGGTAGAAAAAATAAAATATATTAGGCTGAAAGAAGGCATTGGAAAATTTTATAATTGCTATCTAGTTATTTTGTTAGGGTTAGCATCACAAAGCAGTTGGCATTGTTGAAACACAAAGGGTAAAGGTATGACTGTTCATTTAGTCAAATATTTGTAAGGTCAGTTTTCCCTTATAATTTATTGACTAATGACATTTGGTTGAGTGTGCTGTCAACACTGGATCTGAAAGGATATGACCTTATTTAGATATTTGGATAATATTAAAACATTAAAATATAAAATTCTTAGGCTAGAATAGATAAGAGAAACAGAAATAACCATTTGATTATGAAATTTCTTAATTTTTCCAACTGCATATTCATAATGCTACTATACCCTTTTGTATAATGCAGACGTTCCTATTACCAGATCCCAGTGTTGTTTCAGGGTATTCCTAGCCACTGGATTCTTGCATAGTGAAATAGCTAGTGATAAAGGGCAGAGATCAGTCGAGTCTCCGTGCTGGTGGAAATTAACTTCGGAGGGCATTTCTCCAGGGTCTATGAATATTCATAAAGGCAGTCATGAAGACATCTTCGAAGTCCACCCAGGCACAATCTAGAGAAATAAGGGACAACATTCAGGTTCCAATTCCATAGAGGGACCTCTTGCAGGATCATTCTAGATCCAATGTTTCATTCTTCTCATTGGAATCCTATCTTCATCCATTGCTTTGACCATCCAGTTGACATGCAAAACACGCTAATTGCAATACACAACAGGAAACACAAGTGGTCATGATTATTCTTGGATCAATGCACCAAATCAATGGACAACTCTTACAACAGGAAACATTGCAGACAAACAGTGGCTCACACACTAAAATGGACACACCATAACAATCACTCACTATACTCTCATGAGAGAGTTAGGCCTGTATTAGCTATGATATCATGTTTAGAAAGGGGAAAGAAGACATCATTTCCACACACCAAGGATGTAATGATTGATCTATTCAACAATGTGATAGGCCACATACAAATATATGAAGATTTTTGACAAGTGGCTCAATGACAAAAGATGTTGGGTCTTCAAATCCAAGGAAAGCCTTACATATACATGGAAAGAAAATGGATAGTCAAAACCTGCCTAAATCTCCAAATAAACTATTTTGATTCAATAATGTTTTTGTAAATGACCAAACTGTATAATGCTTGTACAATGTATATACTACATAGCCTTCAGAAGTGGTTATTGCTTTCAGCTTACACCAATTCATTTATAAATTATGATCTAATGGAATATCAAACTTACATTTTTAAATTTTATCCCACTGCAACAACCCTGAAACATGGCCTAATTTTTCGTTCAAATACTCTGCTAAAAAAGTGAGTTATGACTATGTCAAACCCTAGATGATAGGTCAATGGTGGTGTTAAGTTTGCTAGAGGGAGTTGTGACTTTGCTCTGGTTGGAACTCTACCCCGGCTGGAACTTTGCCTTGGCATGCATGCCCCGACTGGAACTCTACCCCGACATGCATGCCCCAGCTGGAACTCAACAAAGAAGATAGTGGATCCAATGTTGATCCTAGTTCCAGTCGACGCAGAAATACAACCATTGAGGTTGAGGTCAATATTTTCATCCAAATGATGAGAAAACAACAAGATCCTAATATTCTTACATATAATACCTAGTAGATGGGTTCTACAAAACAAAGAAATCCAGCTGGGGCAGAGTTCCAGCCGCGGCAAAGTTCCTGGTGGGAAGAGCTCCAACCAGGGCAGAGTGCTAGGCGGGGCAGGGTTCTAGCCGGGGCAGGGTTTCAGCCGAGGCAAAGTTTTAGCCAGCTCAGAGTTCCAACCGAGGTAGAGTTCCAGCCGAGGCCGATTTCCAGGAGGGGTAGAGTTCTTAGGGCTCAAAGGTCATGACAAGGCACCGTTATGAGGATTAGTGCACCAAGAATGGGTCTCGAGGCCTTGATCAAGGCTGAGGGAGGAAATCAAGGGATTTATATGCCACATGAAGCTTCTACCCTGACTGGAACTTCACCCCGAATTGCAACATTGATCCCTTGAATTGTTCTTATTTGTTCCTCATGCTTTAGGAAAGCAAGTCAGCTATACTTAATCCATTTGGCAAAGCCGAGGAAAAGCTCCAGCTGAGGTAGAGTTCCAATCGGGGAAAAGTTTCAACCAGGGAAAGTTCCAGTCGAGGCAGAGTTCTAATCAGGGCAGAGAATGGACACACCAAACTAGGAACCCTGCATGGATAAACCTGCTTGGTCCCAAACCAAGAATGCCAAGAGAAAACTATGGCCCCTAGGGTACCTTATAGGGTCTTACTCCACCCTAGTTTACTGAATATGCTACCATCCTACTTGAGAATGGGTCTTGCATCTACATGAACTTTAACAGTTGTTAGCCCTAATGTTGTCACATACAATGTACTTATAGATGGCCTTTGTAAAGAAGGCAAGTTCAACAACGCAAAATGCAAGTTCAAGGGCAGGTTTCCAATCAGAGCAAAGTTCCAGCTGTGCAGATTTCTAGTCGGAGCAGAGTTCGAGCAGGGCAATGTTCCAGCCTGGGCAGAGTTCCATCCGGGGTAGAGTTCCAGCCAAGGCAGAGTTCCAGCCAGGGCAAAGTTCCAAAAAGGCAGAGTTCCAGCAAGCAGCAAAGTTCCAACAAGCGGGGCAAAGTTCCAGCCCGGGCAAAGTTCCAACCCAGACAGAGTTCTAGACCGGGTAGAGTTCCAACCCGGGCAGAGTTCCAACTTGGGCAAAGTTCCAGCCGGGGCATAGTTCCAGCTGGGTCAGAGTTCCAACCGGGGAACAGTTCTAGCCAGGGCATAGTTCTAGCCAGGGCAGAGTTCCATCTGAGCGCATAGTTCTAATCGAAGCAGATTTCTAGGGAACTCTTCTCCGACAAGAACTCTGCCTTGCTAGAACTCTGCCCCGACTAGAACCTTGCCCCTGGCTGGAACTCTACCTCCTTGAGAATCCAAATATCTAAATATTCGCTAGCTCAATACGTTCGACAATGCATGGACTTTTTTCTGAAATGTCCAACAAAATCGTATGGCCTAATGTTGTCACATGCAGTGTAATTGTTGATGGTCTTGGCAAAGAAGCCAAGTTTGAGGAGGGTATGAAACTTTTCCATGAAATGTCCGACAAAAAACATTTGCCCTAATGTTGTTGTGGCGATGAGGTCTTTGTGTTAGTGGCAATGAGGTCTTTATTCCCATGAGAAGCAGCTATCTCCAAATGGATCGGGAACCACTTTAAGGATGGAAGGCTAGGTGTGGCTCTCTTTTGCTAAAATTGTGGCATCAAGAACTTGTCAATCTCATATCCTAATGGAATTTAGCTCTGTCAGTCTCATATCCTAATGAAATTTAGTTTTGTCAATCTCATATCCTAATGGAATTTAGCTCTGTCAGTCTCATATCCTAATGAAATTTAGTTTTGTCAATCTCATATCCTAAATGAATTCAGTTTTGGAGTTTTTTAAATCTGAAAGCTAGTTTTTGGCTTTGGAGAGCAAGTCCCTGCATTGATGTGATCCTTCCTTGCCTCCTTCATCACTCTGGTTTTGGGGTTCAAGTTCCCTATGATAGCATCCTCCTTCACTCTGGTACAAACATTGCTACCAACAGTTTCAGTGCAATGTCTTGTGGTCACTCTTTTAACTTGATGACCATTTAGCTTGTGGTTGTTATCTGTGTGATGTCCATAATAATTACGAGTCTTACTAATACAATATGTTAGTATTTTGTTCTTAGTACCAATTACCTCCTCCTGCTACTTACTATTTTTTGGTTTCTTAACTTGCAGGCTTATCTCCTCTTCCTGTTAGCTAGGAACAATATTTGATGGCTTAATACTATCAAAAATCTCAAGGAAATCAACGTCATAGGTTGTGAGCTAATCACGGGATATGGATTTCATGCACTTTCTCAACACAAATCATTGTAGGTTCTTCACAGTTCTACGTTGGTAATTTTGGATGGGAAAAGTTCCAGTAGGGGTAGAGTTCCAACCAGGGCACAGTTCCAGCCAAGAAAAAATTCCAGCTAGAGCGTAGTTCCAATCGGGGAAGAGTTCCAGTCGAAAGCAGAGTTCCAGCCTAGGGCGGAGTTCCAACAGAAGGCAGAGTTCCATCCAGGGCACATTGTCCCTCATAGGAACTCTGCCCTGATTGGAAATTTTCCCCGGTTGGAACTCTGCCCGGGCTGGAACTCTGCCCCACTTGTTGGAACCCTGCCCTTGATGGAAACCTGCCCTTGTTGGAACTATGACCTAGCTGGAACTCTACCCAGCTGGAACTTTGACCTAGCTGGAACTCTGTGCAGGGCAGAGTTCCAGCCAAGGCATGCATGCCGGGGCAAAGTTCCAGTCGGGGAAAATTCACAAATCCCTCTAGCCGGGGCATGCATTCCTAGGGAAAAGTTCTAGCCGGGGCATGCATGTTGAGGCAGATTTCTAGCCAGGGCATGCATGCATGGAACAGCAGCCAAAGTCAAAGATATGAGTCACCAATTACTTCCACAAAATCAGCACCAAGAATCTGAACAAATGAATAGAATTCCTATATTTTGTAATTTGAGATCTAATTAGTTAAATATTTTATCCATAATATCCTAGTCATTTATGATAGGAGCAGATGTAAATAATTGTATAAATACTTCTTTCTTCAAAGTATTGAGGGTTGATTTTTGCACCCAAGAGTTATTGTGTAAACTTTACAAAGGATTGACCATTAATAAAACATGATTGTTCACAGGATTCTTGTGTCAAATTGTTGGTGATGTCTCTTTATCTTTGTCGAATGTTTTCTTATTCTTTGTGATCGTATAATTCTGTGAAGAGTGAGTGTAAAACATAAAAACCAATACTGCTAACAAATTTTCTCTTTGTATAGTTTGGCAAGCTAAAAATGATAACTGCAACATTCTTTCACATGTTGATAAAGACTCTTTTGAATGCCTACTTTGATGTTTTTGAGGAACCTAATTCTCTTCCTCATTTAATGATTGAACTACCAATATTGTTTTCATTTTTCAATTTATTTTAATATATTTTCTGTTTTTATATTGAAATAATTATATGTGGTCCCACTTGCACAGGGTGGAACAACATCCATTTCAAAACGATCTTAAACCTGCTATAACCATAACATATATGTAAAACATATTGAAGGTATAATTAGTTAGTGCATTGAATAAAGTAAAGTAATTTCCCATCCACAGCTACTTTACCATTGATTAATTTAAAAAAAATTGAGCTGGACTTACTTATTTTGAGCAAGCAAATAAGGTCGATAAATAAGCTCGGGTTACCATTTAATACTCCGAAAGGAAGAAGAATAAGAAGAAGGTGCAAAGGGTATCTTGCAATATGAACATCATGCCACTTTGCTATAACATAACATATATGTCAAACATATTGAAGGTATCTTGCAATATGAACATCATGCCACATTCCAATAAAAAGCAATTTTACCAATCACTAATTGTCATTTCCTTTTGAAATGAAACAAAGAAACTACCTGTTATTTATTTTTTAAATGAAAGATATCGGAGGTATTCATTATTGTCCTGG
Source organism: Pseudotsuga menziesii (assembly GCA_001517045.1). Lineage (NCBI taxonomy): Eukaryota > Viridiplantae > Streptophyta > Pinopsida > Pinales > Pinaceae > Pseudotsuga > Pseudotsuga menziesii. The sequence continues at coordinate 122,598 of LPNX010824431.1, read as the reverse complement.
AATTTCAGTGGTTAATATACATACAAATATAATATTATAAACACATCGTATTGTAAGTGCAAGGTCGTAATTGTAAGTCCATCAAAATGTCTATTGTAAAATATGACGAATTTTCTGAAGAGATATGTGTTAAAACAACTGAAAAAGAAGAAATCAATTCCAAACAATAGTGTGGTTGATTGTTCAATATATGCTATGGTTTATTCAAGAATTGACATTCCTTAAACAATGGGAGTAATAAACCAATACGTTTGAGGATCCACTCAGATTTGTTGTATGAAGATCAAATATTAAAAAATCACTAGAACTAGCCATAATAAATCGTAATAAAATATATCTATTTAAAATATCAATACTGCAATATCATTAGGTCACGAAGGAATTGAACCCTCAACCTCCTGCTTGTAAAGCAGGGGCTCTTCCATTAAGCTAGAACCCTTTAAGAATTGGGGAAATGAACAATATTAACACCAAGATTGCATCATTTGTAATCCTAAGAAAAGACTAGTAATCCCAACATTGTTTTTGACTCGGGAGACCTAAGAAAGTAGTTTGAATGGATCTGACCTTATTTAGATATTTGGATATTAATAGATTTTTAAAACATTAAAATATAAAATTCTTAGGCTAGAATAGATAACAGAAACAGAAATAACCATTTGATTATGGCATTTCTTAATTTTTCCAACTGCATATTCATAATGCTAATATACCCTTTTGTATAACGCAAGCATTCCTATTACCAGATCCTAGTGTTGTTTCAGGGTATTCCTAGCCACTGGATTATTGCATAGTGAATAGCTAGTGATAAAGGGCACAAATCAGTCGAGTCTCTGTGCTGGTGGAAATTAACTTCGGAGGGTATTTCTCTAGGGTCTATGAATATTCATAAAGACAGTCATGAAGGCATCTTAGAATTCCACTCAGGCACAATCTATATTTTACTCCCTTGAAGCTTCTTTGCAAGATCCTAATTACTATATCTAATTCCATACTAATACCTACTTACTTGAACAAAAAGTCCCTAATTACAATATCTAGCAATAAAAGAGATAAGGTTGTCCCAAATCCACTTTATTTTAGAGACAATATTCTTTATCTCCCATCAAAGGGACTTTGATAGAATTTTTACTCTCATTGCACTCCTGGAATAGACCAATCAGTACAAATCAACCGTTGCACTTAAAACTAATGGCCAAAGAATATTTTCATATAAAAGCTTCACAAATTGTGGCCATAACCATCACCAGCATTGACAAATAGTTAATGAATTTTAACCAAGATAGTAGCCATATTAATCCTCTACATTAGATTGATAGGAGAAGATTACGCTTACTTTTTATTTTGGGTGAAATTCCTCACAATTTCTTTACATGGATAAAAATATTTCTCTTCTTGTATGGATTTAATTTCTTGACATCAATATCACAATAGCAATAAAAATGCATCAATAAAATTCAAACAAGTCCTCCCCTCCTAAGATATTTTGTTTTTTCTTGTTTATTTTTCTAACGAAATGTGAAGTAAATTGTTCAGTTGCAATTTTGGAAGCCTACCCTGGTGGAGACATGAGTGAGGCCCACGATATTAAGGGACTTGACCCCATGACCTCCTACTTGCAATTCACAGCACTCAAACCAGTCAAGCTAACTGACCATCCTAAATATTTTGGGCATTGAGATCTACAAGGGAAATACAAATCACGCGACTCTCAAGTCCATAAGCCAGAATGAGATTGCCGGTACCTTGCTGACCCCACACGAATATCCACAAACAACTTTCTTACACATGTATAGACCCTACCCCTTCCAAAATTGAACTTGTGAGCTCTATAAAGATAACACATCTTAACCATTAAGCCCACTCAAGTTGTACCTCCCCTCCTTAGATCTAGTTGAGTAGACATCAAAATGACTTAATTAATTCAAAAGTACTCCTATAGTATTAGATGGAAAACTGACATCCAAAAAAGCTAAATAGAAACATAATTAGGACAAGAAGGATTGATTCTTGAATGATCATGCTTTGATATTCCGCTTTAATTTATAGCATCATGTATTCACTGGAGCCTTCAACATGGAAGTTTTGTGAAAGAGATTGCACTTTACAAAAAACTTATCAGCCAAGCAAAATGTCAAGATCAAATAAATACCAACATGTATGTAGATTTTAATAGTTTGTCATGGTTCAAGTAGGATTTCTGAATTTAAACTGTGTTAATGTTTATAAACTTAGCAAAGACTACTTGGTATTTAATGTTCAGTCCGAGTCTCTAATCCCATTGTTTTATGCTAAACAACTCTAGTTTATGACAAAGTTCATTGAATTGGAATTTCAATTTAGTGGATTTTCTAAGGATTTTTAAGTTTCAATAAACTTTTGAAACCTCTCCTTATCAATATACAACAAGAGCATAAACAAATAGCATGTCTAAATTGTTTTCAATCCTTTGCCTTTCTGCATGAAAAAACAAGTCATTTATTACAGGAAAATATTAGGAAAAGGAGAAATCAAGTATCTCGGTGTTCTTCTCAAAGATTAACAACGCTATCACTTTCCACAATGCATACTTCACTTGGCAAGAATATGAAAAAGCAATACAAAACCAGCATAGAGCTACTTGTCTCACTGCCCCATAAATGTTTTGGTAGGGATTCACCAGAAATGATATTGAGAAGTAAAACCTTTACATACAACAGAGCAATTAACCATGTGGGGGAAGAAAAGAGGACAAAGACAGAAATAGTTTCTTGGAGACCAAAAACAATTTATAAGTTCTAGTACAAAATTGAATTTTCAGAATGTTTGGTGAAATGGGCCAAAACCTTCTAAAGAACCATTGTACCACAAAAAATAAGTGCAAGGATTATGATATATGTATCCAACTACTTCAAACACTTGCAATAAACATCAAAACTACCAACAAATCCCAAAAAATGATCTTCACAATCCATCCACTGTGGTGCCACCCATCTGGAATGTCTTTTTGAGTCTTAATTCCAATCCTCGTGACATAAAATATAGTGAAAGGGATTTCCTACCTTATTGCAAAACTCAGTAACAAACCATCTTTATGCTCCAATTTAATTATCATTATTTGGATTATAGCAATGGAGAGTTTCAATATTTCATAGTGGATGATCATTTCTACAACAAAATAATATCACAATCAGGGATAATGTAAAAAATGTGTGGTACTCTGTATCTTCAATATACATCCTTGATATAAGGAAAAACTGTATATATTTTTATCAAAACCATGCAGGATTGTTAAGAGGATTATAAGCATCCAATAGAGACACCCTATATCAAAACTTGTCATTCTTATATACATACAAGGTCAGCTTGAGCCTTGTATACATCACTTTTGGTCATCCTACAGGAACATTATATTTATATTGTTAGGCCTAAAGGAACACTATCCGGTGTCCTATCAAATATAGACCTAGAAAATTTATCAAATGAACACTGAATAACATCCACCAAGCCTATACACACTTGCTGGAAGTTTCAAAACTCAATTCTTACTGCTTAGTTCTATATCTAGACAGGGTTCCTATGAGGGAAGAGTTCCCTTCTATAAAGTTCATGCATTGTCAAACATACTTCCTATAGATTTATTGACCTAACAGATATTTAGATATTTGGATTCTCAAGGAGGCAGAGTTCCATCCAAGGGCAAGGTTCTAGTTGAGGCAGAGTTCCACTCATGGCAGAGTTCCAGGTCGAGGCAGAGATCTAGCCAGCTAAAAGTTCCAGCTGGTGCATAGTTCCAGCCAAGGTAGAGTTCCATCAAAGCACAGTTCCAGCCAGGGCAGAGTTCCAATTAGGGCAAGGTTCCTATGAGGGAAGAGTTCCTTCCTATAAGGTTCATGCATTGTCAAACGTACTTCCTATAGAGTTATTGTTGTAGCAGATATAAAATATTTGGATTCTCAAGGAGGCAGAGTCCATCCAGGGGCAAGGTTCCAATTGGGGCAAAGTTATAGCAGGGAAAATTTCCACTCATGGCAGAGTTCCAGCCGAGGCAAAGTTCCAGCTGGGGTAGAGTTCCGACCGAGGAAGAGTTCCATCCTGAGCACAGTTCCATCCGGGCACAGTTCCAGCCGAGGCACAAATCCAATAGGGGAAGCTAGGGTTTTGTTCAATGAGACCCAATGGAATTTATGCATTGGGGGGTCAAATTCATGAAACTCTACATGAGAGCCTGAATATGGATACATCACATCCACCAAGCCTATACACACTTGATGGAAGTTTCAAAACTCAATTCTTACTGCTTAGTTCTATATCTAGGCAGGGTTCCTATGAGGGAAGAGTTCCTTCCTATAAAGTTCATGCATTGTCAAACGTACTTCCTATAGAGTTATTGACCTAACAGATATTTAGATATTTGGATTCTCAAGGAGGCAGAGTTCCATCCAGGGGAAAGGTTCTAGTCGGGGCAGAGTTCCACTCATTGCAGAGTTCCATCCAAGGCGGAGATCCAACCCAGGCAGAGTTCCAGCCGGGGCAGAGTTCCAGCCTAGGCAGAGTTCCAGCTGGAGCACAGTTCCAACAAGGGCATAGTTCTAGCCAGGGCAGAGTTCCAATCGAGGCAGGGTTCCTATGAGAGAGAAGTTCCTTCCTATAAAGTTCATGCATTGTCGAACATACTTCCTATAGAGTTATTGACCTAGCAGATATAAAATATTTGGATTCTCAAGGAGGCAGAGTTCCATCCAAGGGAAAAGTTCCAGTCGGAGCAGAGTTCCAGCGGGCCAAAGTTCCACTCATGGCAAAGTTCCAGCCGAGGCAAAGTTCCAAGCCATGGCAAAGATCCAGCCCAGGTATAGTTCCAGCTGGGGCAGAGTTCCAGCCGAGGCATAGTTCCAGCCAAGACACAGTTCCAGCCGAGGCACAAATCCAAGAAGGGAAGCTAGGGTTTTGTTCAATGAGACCCAATGGAATTTATGCATTGGGGGGTCAAATTCATGAAACTCTACATGAGAGCCCGAATATGGATACATCACATCCACCAAGCCTATACACACTTGCATACCTTCCAAGGTGGATGAGTAATTCTCTAGGCATTAGCATACCTTCCAAGGTGGATGAGTAATTCTCTAGGCATACCTTCCAGGCTACCTGCAAGGTTCTGTCAGGGATGTGGGCCATGGTGGCCTAACAATATGACTTGTTCTCTCGAATCCAAGATGCTTACTCAAGGTAATGGTTTTCATGGTGGGCGGTTAGTGTCTAGTAATATCTACCGAACTTGTCGCTTGAGTAGATTGGCACTAGCAGTGAAATTGTGGGTTCAATCCACCACAAGTAATGCCAATAAGTAGAACCCATCATTCTAGAGCCATTATTCCAGTTCCAATCAGGTCAGAGTTCCAGCCAGGGTAGAGTTCCAACTAAAGCAGAGTTCCAACCGGGGCATAGTTCCAGGCAAGGCATAATTCCAATCGGGGCAGGGTTCCTGTGAGGGGAGAGTTCCATTCAATAAATTTCATGCATTGTCGAACATATTGAGCTAGAAAATATTTAGATATTTGGATTCTCAAGGAGGCAAAGTTCCATCCCCCTAGGGGTAAGGTTCCAGTTGGTGCAGAGTTCCAACGGGGTAGAGTTCCACTCGGGGCAGAGTTCCAACGGGGTAGAGTTCCACTCGGGGCAGAGTTCCAGCCATGGCATAGTTCCAACAGAAGCAAGGTTCTAGTTGGGGTAGAGTTAGAACAGCGAGGCAGAGTTACAGTGGGGTGGAGTTCCAGTTGGGGTAGAGTTCCAGTGGGGAAAGGCTCCTATAGAGTTATTGAGCTAGCATATATTTATATATTTGGATTCTCAAGGAGAGAGAGTTCCATCCAGGGCAAGGTTCCAATCGGGGCAGAGTTCTAGTGGGGCAGAGTTTTACTCAAGGCAGAGTTCCAGTGGGGCGGAGTTCCACTCGAGGCAGAGTTCTAGCGGGGCAGAGTTCCACTCGAGGCAGAGTTCCAATGGGGCGAAGTTCCAACTAGGGCACAATTCTAGCTAGGGCATAGTTCCAATTGGAACAGGGTTCTTGTTAGGGAAGAGTTCCTTATGATAAAGTTCATGCATTGTCGAGCGTACTTCCTATAGAGTTATTAAGCTAATCATATATATTTAGATATTAGGATTCTCAAGGAGGCAGAGTTCCATCAAGGGGTGAGGTTCCAATCGGGGCAGAGCTCCATCCTGGGTAGAGTTCCAACCGAGGCACAGTTCCAGCCAAGGCATAGTTCCAATCGAGGCAGGGTTCCTGTGAGGGAAGAGTTCCTTTCGATAAAGTCCATGCATTGTCAAATGTACTTCTTATAGAGTTATTGAGCTAGCATATATATTTAGATATTTGGATTCTCAAGGAGGCAGAGTTCCATCCAGGGGAAAGGTTCCAGTCGAGGCAAAGTTCCAACAGGGAAGAGTTCTAGTCGGGGAAGACTTCTAGTGGAGCAGAGTTCCACTCGAGGTAGAGTTTCATCCAGGACAGAGTTTCAGTCGAGGTAGAGTTTCAGCTAGGACAGAGTTCCAGTCGAGGTAGAGTTCCAACCGGGGCGCAGTTCTAGCCAAGGTATAGTTCCAATCGGAGCAGGGTTCCTACACTTTTCCCGAAATCTTCAAACTTGCACTGTTTTCCTCCACCATGCCTAACACCGAAATATGTCTAAAGAGAGGAACTCACCATGGAGTTACCAATGACATTGTGGCATGTATCGCTACTACAAGGTCTTCTACTTCCTCTGTTTTTCTCCAATATCCCACTCCCTTGCTCTACTCAACTATGGAACAATAAAAATACAACCAAAATGGAACCTCTTCCTTTCTTACATCTTAGTGTTTCATATGCCCTGATATTCATCTAGGGTTAAGGTTAGGATTTTTACATGCCTTGTCTCCCAATTATAGTTAAGGCTTTAGACCCTCTAGAATCTTTTTGAAAGTCCAAAAATGACTAACTCCACATTTGTGAGTAATAAAATTTGGAATGGCATCCACTCAATACCATGGTGGTCAAAATCAGATGTCAACTTGCAAGAGGCATAACTTCCTCATACAAACTCCGACTAAGGTGTTTTTTGTGTCATTGAAAAGATCCCAACATGTAGAATAACATCATGGCACTATAGACTACATCTGCACAATTTTGACCCCAAAAACAATCATTTGATGATACAAATGAGATTTGAAAGTTTTAGGACCCCAAATCACCAAAATAGGACATGCCCCTAAAATAGGCCCTACAATACCAAAATAAATGAAAAATTATATAGTGATCTATTTCGAATCACAATGTATTCATAATGACCTCTTAACAATGTTTTGATGCATAAGTACATGCAATCATGTTGATTCTCTACTAATTAGGTTCACTTTCACTAACAAAGGTCAACTCTAGAACATTTAGAAACATTGCCTAAAAAACTAGGCCACTCAATCAAGATTCAAGATGGTTTCTCGCATGTCAAACTCAAATGTTATTGACTAGCATAGCTTTTCCAAGATGTAAAATTTAAAATATAACATACACATGCCAAGACATAAATCCCTAGGTATTAGCTCAATTGGTTGCACCACCTACCCAAGGATGTTGTCGATGGGAAGGCCACAACTCACATGTTCAAATCCGACCAGTCCCCTCGAGGTTACCAGTGGCTAGCATTTGAACTACCCTCCACTTGGATATTATAGGGAAGAGCGAGAATCCTGCAAGGTTTTCCTAAGGAAAAATTGTGCAAACACATAAGCTTAAGCTATGAACGAAATACTTATTCTACCACTATTATTTTAGTAACTTGAGAAATTAGGCTACAATACTTGAGTTTTTTCATATCTTCAATCTTAGGAGCTTGGATAATCCATCAAGAATGCATCACATTTCGTAGTAGTGATCTATTTTTATGTTTTAACTCCTACTACATGTGGTTTAACTCCTACTAGATATGTTTTAAGCTCGCTAGTTGACCCCTCCTAATAAGAGATGAATTTATTGTCATTTGGTAAGGTGCCAAGGAAATAATTGCTTATCTTGTATGCATAAGCATTGTAATCAAATGTAGAATCTAGGAACATGGGAAGCTAAAACAAAAAATTCTAATACATTTCCTCCTGTATGGACTATGTTAAAGAGAGATCAAGGAAACTAAAACAATAAACTATAATAATTCACCAGCAACATTATGGGAGATCCAACTACAAGAGGAGCATTAATGAAATGCATAAAAAATATTTTGAGATATATTTGCACAGGTAAACCAAAAAAGGTAGAATTTACCAAAAAAATCTATGCAGCATTGCAAGCCATTTCCATGTGGAGATGATGAAGAAACTCAAGCAAGAGTCAATATTTAATATTTATCCAATACAAATATGAAGCTGCATTCAATGAATAAGTTAAAGCAAGCTCATGATAGGGCAATACTAACTAGGGTAAAACTAGACCAATCTTAAAGCTAGACTAAGATTGATGTGTTAAAAATGAGTCAGATCAATATACACTAACAAAGAAGATAAATGCAAGTACACCTATATTCTCTCTTTAACACACATACTCATGCAAGGCCTCAAGTACATGATGTGAAGGTGGATTTGCATGTCTATTAGACAAACATAATCAGAAAAATCGAGCAACTGCAATAAAAGATGTCGAGACATTGGAAACCCTAAATCCTAGATACTTTGAAGAATATATTAATTTTTTTCAAGTACATTTTTTTTGTTTTTCAGAGTCATCACTTTAGTGCACCAAGTAGCGAGGTGCATACATACAAATTAAAAAATTGCACCGAGTAGTGTTATGCAACATTTGTCACATTACGTTCTTTATGTGGGCTCATAACTTATT
>LPNX010824431.1:92428-103662 GCA_001517045.1 Pseudotsuga menziesii | reverse complement strand
CATTTTCAAATAAGTCTATCACAGTATTGTGTATTCTCTCATGCAACATAGTTTTACTATGCCATTAAAACAAACTTGAAAAACTATATCAATCAAATCCTAAGGATTAGTTTATGTAACACTAATGAGAAGACATAAATATGGTAGCTAAACAAACAAGTCATGTTTAACATGAGGCATTATATAGATGTATTAATATACATATTATTATATAAAAAAAATAAGAATAGATTATCACTAAAGCATGAATGTTTGATTAATGCATGAATATTCGATTAGTTTAAACTAATTTGCCAATTAAGTAGGTAGTGGGTAGTGAATGGTGAAATGTTTTAGAACTTCAAACCAAGTAGTGCTATATAAAGTATTTAAAAACTAACAAAACATACCTATTCGCATGATATAGGTGAAGACAACTTTGAAGTATTAGAATTTTTTTTTACACACAATCTCCATAGCTCCCAGAGAGTCACGTAAAGGTGTAAATAAGCATATCATATTTTATTTTATTATGTTATATTTGTTTTATTTTGAAGCTTCAATTTCAGGCTTTGAACGTGAAATTCTAACTTCCTCCCTAGCTCATATGGAAACATGCATTTGTGTTTTTTATTTATTCAATGCAGTTTTTCGTTTTTTTAACTTTCAATTTTCATTGGTTTCGAAATAGCCCATTCGTTCATTAGATCAACCGAGAGACATTAGTGAAACGATTATATTGATATTTCCAATTTAAAGACTAATGAGACTTCCAAAGAAGGAGATATAATATCATAACGAGATGTAACCCTTTGGTAACAGTTGATGTAAAACTGTTTGCCTTTTATGAACATTAATGTAGCATAAGTCTTATAGATGCGTTTTTTCCAAAACATTATCTCATGTAAAATTTTGGCTTTTGAATGTAACATTTTAGAATTATCATTCGTTCGTGAACAAAACGTGTATGTGTTGTAGATCAATTTCACAATAACTTACATCCATGCTTTATTGTCCAGTAATTCTGTATTCCGTGTATATGGATGCAATTACTGTATTCCATAACTATAGATGCAATCCTTCAACAAATGAAGATTGAGAGAGCATTTACATCCATGTTTTATTGTACAGTAATTCTGTATTCCGTGTATATGGATGCAATTACTGTATTCCATAATTATAGATGCAATCCCTGAACAAATGAAGATTGAGAGAACACCTTTATGCACTAGTGCATAATTTTCGAGCTTGAAAATTTTGAATCACTCGTTGTCAAATATTAGTTTTCCATAAACATAATTCTTAGCCTTCGAGGTCGCTTAATCTTTCTAAGGTCGCAACCAAAACAAAATTTGCAACACTTTCATTCATGTGCATAAACACTTAGCATAGTCAAGAATTTTATTACCTTGAAGCTGGTGACGAGATTTGAATTTCGCAATTTGAACAGTGAAATATGCAGCCCAAAAGAACACAACAGGAATGCACAGTCACAACTCACACATAAAAATAGATTGACAAAAACGCAACCGTATCGTATCTATAATGTATAGATATCGAATTGCGTATCCCTACGAAATTTCATTACACAAAAGGTGATCAATACTGCAGAATCTTAGTACCATGAATGAATGCAATTAAATCAAAGGATGGAAATCATTAATCATGTTCTTCTGCATGTTGAGGCAGATTCAAATCAAAAGGCCTTGGCGACATGGCTCCCTTCATAATCTTCTTCTGCTTCTAGATTCAAATCGAAGAGCTGCTGTGACACCTTTTTCATTTCAGGAGGAATGGGTTGCGAAGAATCGTCGTTAGAGGTTGCATGAAGTCGATTCTTCCCTGCGGCGGCTCCCACCCACCCATGGCCTTCATGTGTGCGGGTCTGAGGCCACAGAGTCCTTCCGAACAAAGTCATCACCACCGGCGGCTGCAGCAGATCGGCAGCGTTGTCGACAAAATTGAGGGAATGACTAGGGTTAAAGCTAGGGTTTGGGTTTGGGTTTCCGCAGGGATTGCGAAGATGAAGTTCAGGACTCGTACTGGAATGAATCATGCCCAAACTGTCATTCTCCACTCTCTGCACTCCCACTCCGCGATTCAGGAAAGGTTGTGTCCAGGGTTTCACACTTTTAGCAATGTCAGATCTGGCTAGCAACTTCTTCTTGATTTTGTTACGAAGATTAATCTTTTGGGCAGCAGGGGTAAGCGGAAGGGGGGTAAGCGGAAGGGCCGCAACGCTGGCGGTGCTCGCCGAGGAGGATGCGGCCTTAAAGGAAATCAACTGATAGCCAAAACCGAGCCCACTAAACTTGGGTTTAGCGCTCAGTCAATATTTAAAATTTCACTTTTTAACTGCTACCGGTTTTTACCGCGACCACCTTTTTACTGCGATCACTTTTTGCTGCGATCACCTTTTACTGCGACCAAATTTGGTGCGATCAACTTATCTGCGGTGCGATCAAGGTGATGCCTGATGCGATCAACTTATCTGTGATCAAGTTGATGCGATCAACTTCTTTTGCGATCAAGTTTAGTGCTTGATGCGACTAGATTGATAGAATATGATTCTTAGTCTAAAGACTTAAGAATTTTACAAATACTTTTCACCTGTGCGTAAGATGAAGTAAAATGACCACATTTACAAATCCAAATAACTTATGGAAAACATATGCCCAAATATGTAGGAATATTTGAGCCGAACAAAGTGCGGTAAAACCTGGAACTTTCACGCCGTGAGATTTTTATGGGTTCTTGTTATTTTACTTATCAGTAACAGTAAAAGACATTTACAGAAGTAAATATGGAAATATGAGCGGCCAAATGATCATGGATTCAACCACAAACTATTTCATATATTAACTATGCGGAAATACAAAGTAATACAAACTTGTCTGTTACAAACTCGCCCGTTTACAGAGCTTCAGCTCTTCGGCTAAATCAAATGCACAGAAGCTTGAGCTTCGACTTCACTTTCTCACCGTGAGTTCCTCTGTTCCTGTGTTCGTGTTCTCTTTCTGTCTGTGTGAGTCTGTTCTGTTCGTGTGTAAACTAATTTACAATATGCATCTTCTATTTATAGACAACCTGAAGATTACTACAGCATGGCCGACTTACTTGCCGACTTACTTTGCATTAAACACTGCAATAACTATCTAGCTAACAACTTAACTTCTGAAATAAATTCGACTCAGTTACGCTGCCTACTTGTTGACTTTTCCTTCTTGTCAGACTGACAGACAAGATCGTGGCTTATCCAGACTCTAATAGAGTCGGTTGGAAATCAAATCCAGATCTGTGAATTAATTACATTTTCCAACATCAACAAGTCAAATGTGGCTCTGCGGCTCTGCTGCTCTGCGAGGGTTTCGCTGTCGGAAGAGGGAAAATTCTTTTTGGCATTAGGATGTTTCAGTATTTTGGCGGCTTTGTCATATTCCGTCGCTGCCTCCTCAGCGGTGTCCCAGGTACCCAACCAAAAGCGTTTTTTACTAGTGGGGTCTCTGATCTCGGCAGCGTAGCGACCCCACTTCCTCTTTCTCACGCCAATGTAATGGACTTCCTTGGCGGCATTAGCGTTGCCATCGACTACTCCTTCATTATTGGAATTGCCTTCTTGATCTCTCGGAGCCATGGAGGCAGACTGTAAAAGAAAGTGAGAAGATGAGCTGAATGAAAAAAAGACGGAGAGAAAAATAGCACTTTTCAATCCTTCGACAAAGAGAGAGTGAGGACGGAGAGTAAAAGTATCTTTGATTTATAGCGAAGGAAAGTGGCATCTCTGGACTCCGCTAAACCATTGGTGATAGTGGGCTGTCTGAACTTCTGAAGGCCAGGATTTTTGCCAACTCTAATGGGCAGGGTTTTAGCGGCAGATGGGTCTTTGGAAGATGGGTCACGGACTCACCAATGGGAAATGGAAAGACGGCAGCAAATCGGCTTTGGAAACTTTATTGGTAAGTTGTCTTTGACCAACTTGATCTTTCAATTCGTGACGAGTCATTGGGGGGCTGACCCTCACTGCCCAGGATTTTGGTGGCACATTGGCTTTTAGAAGGTGGGATCGCGACTGGGAATCCGGACATTGGTGGCGCATTGGTGACTGCGCTGCATTCGATCGCGACTGGGAATCGGGAAGACGGTAGGGAACAGGCCCCCGAAAACTTGATTGGTGTGTTGTCTTTGACCAACTTGATCTTTCAATTGGTGACATTCTTTAGGCAAAAGGCAATGTGGCTCTGACCCTCACTGCCGTGATTTTGGTGGCGCATTGGCTTTTAGAAGGTGGGATCGCGACTGGGAATCGGGAAGACGGTAGGGAACAGGCCACCGGAAACTTGATTGGTTAGTTGTCTTTGACCAACTTGATCTTTCAATTGGTGACATTTTTAGGCAGAAGTTAATGTGGCGCTGGCGCATATACCTATATGCCGGAAACGGGTTATTATATATCTCGAGGCGTGTGAGGGTGTGCCGTTAAGATTGAACGGCAAAGCCGACTTCCGTGGGTGTGGGTACTCGCGATCAGGGATGGAATTTGACTGGCATGGGTCAATTTACCCGTCAAATACAGCCAAGATTTTACCGAGACTGTCAAAATCTGGCTTGCAATACAGAAAACGTTTCAGATTTTGATTGTTATCGGCAATTTTGACGAGTGTCAGTCATTTGAAATTCCAACCCTGCTCGCGATAATTATGTTCGTCACATATTTATCGGTTTGGACACATTCTTAAATGTGTTGCGGCATTCGCAAACGTAGTTTGGCTGAAAGGTGGCAACGCATGCACATAAATGTATCTGTCATAGGGTGTTTGTATTTGTATGGATCTCTGTTATTCCGGTCAATCTTCAGACATTGAGATTCGACTTCATGCTGGCTTAACCTTTCCAAAGAGAGGGACCTCACCATCATTTATTTTTATTTTATTAAAATTTTTATTATTTCAATTTTATTTTTAATTATAAAAATGAATTCTTTTAATCTAGGGATGATTTCTTTCCTTCTGTTTCTGGCTAGTTTTTATGAGTTTATAGCTATAAATTTTCAGGCTAGTTTTTATGAGTTTACGACCATAAATTTTCACGGCCATTAATTTTCACCAAATTTTCAAAACATGCAAACACACTACTAAAACTTAAAATCATAAAACAAACAACAGAAATTACAAAATTAAATACTTTATATCTCCCATTCTAACTATTGGATAAAAATAGTAAAAAAAATCATATTTTTCATTTTAATCATTATAATATATGATAATTGAAAAATATAATCTAAAATTCTCAGCATTTTATTCCTTCCAATCTAACCACTATAATAAAAATTTTAAAAATAATAATAAATTAATTAATTAATTAAAAAAATAAAATAAAAAATAAACTTTAAAATACTTAATGTATATTTTCATTTTTTTAAATAATAAATAAATAAATTACTTAAAAAAATAAAATAAAAAACTAAACTTTAAAATACTTAATGTATATTTTCATTTTTAAAAATGATTGACAAAGATACATGCATAGAGATTAACCTCTCTTCCCACTATGTAACCAATAACGAAGACAACTATCAATAATTCCTATGCATTAATTCAGATTCACTCATCATCCATCATTATAAGAAATTTAGACTACTATTAAATTTACTAATCTAGAATACTTATCGAGCTAAAAGATTTTAGAATTAAAACCTTTTCTAAAATTTTAAGATGTCACACTTAAAACCTCTTCTAAATTTTAACTTAATGTACTTTGGTAAATCATTTCACACTTAAAACCTCTTCTGTACTTTTGGTAAATCATTTCATATCGGTGAATCTAACTCGTCAAACTTTTTTTTATTGTTATTAGTTTTGCTTTTTTCAGAAGATTTTGCAAAAATTTTCAAAGTTTTGCAATATTTCAATATTAAACAAAACATTTAAAAACATAAATTAAATTTAAGAATTTCTAATTTCTAATATTCTAGTTTTTTCTTTTATTGATGTAGGACATTTTTGTATGGGACATAAATTTATGAAAGAAGGTTTATAATTGCTAGACATTAAAAATAATAAAAAACAAATTTTAAAACTAAAAATTCTAAGTATATGTGGTATTAAATTTAATATGATAGCAAGTATGTCTAATGGGAAGCTAACTATAGTGGAGAGTTCACTTTTATTGAATGTGACACTTAGTAGTTTATCCAACTCTTTAAAGACAAGACAAACAAGAAGCAGTGGGAGGCTATTGCACAAGCCTCATTTGGCTGCAACGGGCTATTGAACAAGTCTCTGATAAAATTACAATGCAACTCTCAATTCAAGCTTTTGACGTAAATAGACATTGTTTCTAGTAGTAAGAGAGTCAGCAACACTCTTCCTCCTTTCTATCGCTTTATCATTACATGATCAATTTTGAGAGGAAGTACGAGTAGAATTTGGGTCGAGCTCCTCCTTATGTTATCTACTTGATAGATTATCATGTTGCAATGGTCTTGTAGCCATAGATGTACCGACCGAAAAAAGTGTCTTTGATGTCCATTTCCTTAATACCTTCCCTATCAAGCATGTGGTGTTTTCCAAAGTTAAGAAGGTCTTGGTTCAATGGGAAAGAAGGAAGTTTCATACAGGTTCAAATCTTCAAAGAAGTGTTTCATCCCTTTAGTCATCTCACCTATGCAAGCAAGCAACAATAAAGAAGGGATTTGCGCCAGACTCTAGTGTTGTAGAGATGTATATTTTCCATTGTAATATTTCCAAATTGGTTAAGGGAACCCTTGCCACAATGATAATTAAAAGCATCTTGTCAAAAAGTACACTTGGTCCAAGATTTAGTGGGATAGTTAGTATAACATATTCCCATTAACAACCACACATATCAGGAAAAGAAATACAATATTTTGAGTGTTGTATGTTGGAGTCATTATCCAACTTACAGACTTTATTTGGTCAATTTTGGCCTAATTACCCACTATCCTAAGTTTAATTGACCTAATTGGCATCAGATGAGCACACCATGACATCAGCATGAGCACACCCACACCTTCTTTCAATTAAGGAGGCCAACTAAGCCTTCTCCTTTAATCGGGGAGGCTAACTAGGCTTCCTCCTTCAAACATAGAGTAATTCTGGGGTGATCTGAGTGTCATAAGTGCACCTAATTGCTAATTGATTGTTGTTTCACCTAACAGTCAGTTAAGTTGAGTTGTAAAGGCACCTTCATTATGCAATTGTCTATTTTTGGTTGATTGGGATGAACTGGAGTGAACTAATATGCCTCTAGCCACTTCTAATGACCAATATCACTTTAGTTAACTTTATCGGAGCTACTTGGAGTTAGTGATGCACTACCACCTACTATTTGGCATGCAGTGACATGTGTTTGAGTTACATTTAGTTAGACTCGGTCATCTATTGCACTTTGATTAAGTTAGGACTCAGTGTGAGTCAATCATGGCTAGATTAGTTGTTAACTAAGTGTGTCTAGTGTTGCTGATAGTCAGTTAAGCTACACTCATCCATGCAATTTGAATGAACTCCTTCTGAATTCAAATTGCCTTGGAATTCATGCATTCTACATGACATTATATTGAATTATTCATTATATTATTGATTATACAAAGCTACAACCTCCTATTGCAGTACCATTACATCATTTCACGTCTAACTTGTCTTGAATCTCTTGTGAGTATGTGCTTTGTCTCAAGATTGTTGTGACAAAATTAATATGGTATCAGAGCCATGGATAGACAAAGTAATTCTTCAATAAAAACGTGATTTTTGTCAAATCTGGTATGCAAAATTGAGCAAAAGCTCAAATTCCAACACTGCACTAGAAGTCAAAGGTTTACCACGAAATACCCCAAGTAAAGGAATTGTTGATCAAGTGTGCTTGATCAATTATGTTGGGTGTGATGAAAACCTGAAGTGTGTAGGCTGTCTGACCTTATGGTGACTTTATTGTGTTGATTACAGGTTTTTACAGGTTCTTCACTGCATTTGCTACGGCAACTCCATGGCTTGTTCTTTGGATCCTCTCACCTCCTTCAATTACCACCAATGGAAGGAGGATATGGAAATTTAGATCCATTCAAGAGGGTTCTACTGAGTCACAATGAACACAAAATTAGATCCTATTGATGTTGTTGAGAATATGAAAACCGGAATAAGCTGGATGATGCTTATGGTTTCTTGTGCTAGTCTATCTCCAAGGATCTTCTTTTTCCACATCTTAGGATTGAAGACTCCGAAGGAGATTGGAATCATCTTGCTACCTTGCTTGATAAACACGATGATGTTTGGATCTATCATCTTGAGAACAAGTTGATCTCCTTGAATCCAGAAAGCTTCGGATCCATGAATGAATTTTTCACAAAATTCAAACATTTGGTGCTCTAGTTAAAGAATTGCAAGATTGAGAAGGATGATGATCAACTCATCCTAGCTATCCTCTCAAAAACGGGTCCGAATTATTCAGTCTTTGTTTCAACACTCCATATTGGGAAGTTAACAATCCCAAATTGGAAGATGCCTTCACTGGATTCCTTCTTAAAGACCCTTAAAAATGAGCATGACAAGCTTCTACTGATGGGGATCCTCATATCCTAAAAAATCAAGCTTTGTTTGCTTCGGGGTCAAAAGATTCGAAGGGAAAAGGGAAGGAATCCAAAGGCTAAATTTGATGCTCCAAATCCTAAAGAAAGAACCAACAGCAAGAAGAGCCTTCTAACTCAACGAAACACAAGAAGAAAGGACATTAAGGCAATGATAAATTCAAGTGTTCCTACTAGAGGAAGGGCTTCCACCCTGAACATGCCTGCGTGAAGAAGAAGCTTGATGAGATGACTCTCCTCTTGGAGAGAAACAATATCAATATTCCGGAGAGTGTTCAGAAGAGAGATAACCAAGATCAATATATCCAGTAAGAAAGAGGTCATGCTCTCATGGCAAGCACCTCGAAGCCCAATTCTCTCCTCATAGACTCTGAAGGTTTGAATCACACGATGACAAGCAATGACTCCTTATCATCCCTGGACACTGACAAAATCATTCCCATCCACATGGGAGATGATTCTACCATCATTTCAAAAGGTAGAGGTACAATAAATCTTGAGCATGGAACCATTTTTAATGTTTTGTATGTACCCTAATTGGCCTCCAACCTCCTAATTATATATCCAATGACTCATATTGGAGTGCCCCAGCGAGTAACTTTCAGCCCCAATGATTTAGAAATCACTGAGATTGGATCCAGGAAGCTTGTTGCAAAAGGTTTAGCAAACCATCATGCTAAGGCCTATGAGTTTTCCCATTTTGTGGTAGATGCAAGGTCCACCGTTCTTCTGACCCATGGAAATGAGGTCAGTAGGATATGGAATGAGAGGTTCTTTCGTTTGAACTTCAAATACTTGCAGCAACTTCAGAAAAATTCCATGGTAGAAGGTATCCCATACATCAAATCTACCAAAGGAATTTGCAAGGGTTGTATTGTCAGTAAACACCATGAGCACAAGTTTGATCGGGGGAAGGAAATCCGAGCAAAGAGTATTTTGGAGCTGATTCATTCTGATATCGGTGGACCTATGCCAACCACATACATGAATGGATACTGGTATGTACTCACCTTCATATATGATTTTTCTAGATACACCTAGGTTTTCTTCACCAAGAAAAAATCCGAAGTGTTGGAGAAATTCATCGAATTGAAAGCACTGGTTAAGAATGCCTCTGAGAGAAAGATCAAATATCTATGATATGATAATGGAGTGGAATATATAAATTATGAATTACTACAAATATGTTATGACAGTGGGATCAATATCCAGCATTCCATTCCCTACACTCCCCAGCAGAATGGTGTAGCAGAGAGAAAGAATCCAGCACTCAAGGAGATGACCACATGCCTGTTGGAAGACAAATGTTTGGCTGCAAATTTGTAGGATGAGGCCATCAATGTTGCTTCATACATTCAAAATAGAGTACCTCACTCCTCTATGAAAGGAAATACTCCTTTCAAAGCCTATTTTGGACACAAGCCGGATGTGTCAAATTTCAGGGTGTTTGGGTCCACTGCATGGGCTCGAATTCCACTTGACAAGAGAAAATCTTTGCAACTGCAAAGCATGATTTTTTTTCATTGGATATCTAGAAGAATATAAGGGATTCAAGCTACTGAGTATCAGAACAAAACACATTTTCATTGAATAAAGTGTCAAATTTGATGAGCCTCTCCAAGAGGTAGAACTAGTTGAAGAAAATTATGCTGAAATTCCCTCCCGTTCTGCTGATCAATTGGGTGATGAAAGTGGGAGTGAAGGTTCTGATATTGCTGATATGATATATGATATCAATGAGAAAAAAAAATCAGGTTCAAAATCAGATTTTGAGATGCCAAATCATCTTCCAACTTGGGCCAAATAGACACTATCTTTCGTCGGGCAGAACATTGGAAAACCTGTAGATCCAAGAAGAACCCGGTTTGATTTTCAAAGAGCAGGTTTTTGCTCTCTCTTGTCATGAATCATTGTTGTCCAAGACCTGTTATTTAATGATTGGGTCAGATCTTAATTCCTACTACCATGCTCAGAAATATCCGAGATGGGAAGCTGTTATGGACAAAGATTTTAATTTTCTTCGAAAAAATAAGAAATTAGTTCCATGGCTAAGGGATCATTCAATGTTTAGGGTAAATTAACAAGAACTCCCTAATTATTAGATCCTTAAAACCCCCCTCTCTTAAAACTAACTATATTGTTATAAAACTCAAGGGATGTGTGTGTGTGATAGAGAGAGGGATAGCAGGGGGAGTTGGGGTTAAGTGTAGTTGGATGAGAAGAGGGGGAAGATAGAGAGAGAGAGATAGAGATAGAGTGGAGGGGAGGGTGTGTTGGGGAATATATAGGGGGGATAGGGGTTAGAGGTTAGGGGGTGTCAGTGGTAAGGGGAGACATAAGGATGTGTGTGTTTGAGAGATAGAGACACAAATAGAGTGGAGGTGGGGGTCCTTAGTGGTATGGGGTGACCCATGGATGTGTGTGTGTGTGTGTGTGTGTGTGTGTGTGTGAGAGAGAGAGAGAGAGAGAGAGAGAGAGGAAGGGGTGTGTTAGGAATTTAGGAGTCGAGGGGTGCTGGATTAATGTGGCGGTGTCTAGGCATTGTAGAGGGGATGTAATAGGGAGGTGGGGGTTAGAGGTAGTTGGATTGGTTGGGGAGTGATACTAGATAGATGGGAGGGGGTGTTGGGGAATAGATAGGGGGGAGTTGGGGAAT
>LPNX010824431.1:64367-86617 GCA_001517045.1 Pseudotsuga menziesii | reverse complement strand
GACAAATATAGAGTGGATAGGGGTCCTTAGTTGTATGGGGTGACTTGTGGATGAGAGAGAGAGAGAGAGAGAGAGAGAGAGAGAGAGAGAGAGGAATGGGTGTGTTAGGAGTTTAGGGGTGGAGGGTGGGGGTGTAACACCCCGGTTTTGACCTCGATGCATTAAATGTACATGATGTATATATTATAATCAATCATGGTATGGAGCTAAAGGAAAAAGCTCCACCATCGATTTGGTTGTGTTATGTTCAGCGATTGAAATCGTTGCCGATGGTATATTATGATATACGGCACATATTAGTTTTGACATCATGTAAATATGCACTTTAATTAAAATGAACCCCAACCAGCTATGTCAATGCAAACATGATGAAAAGGGCATGATTTTCCTAAGGATAAGGGGGGGGATTATTAAACTTTGAACCTATGGGGAAAATCCATGTGTTAGCTGTTAAACCCTTTTGACTTGCTCACCTTCCCTTGTCTTATCCAACTACTACCATTAAAAAGTTCTGCTATTAGTTGGGGAAGTTATGGCTGGGAGTGGAGTGTGGTAGGACTACCAGTCCTTGCCCACACACACACTCCACCAGCAGGTTAACCCTCACGTTGGCAAGGAAACCACCACCACCATCACTCCATAAAGATTCTCCATTCTCTCCACTACACCATTCTCTCCATTGTCAGTTCATCCTCATGGATAAGCAGGGAATTGTTCATCCTCATGCAAGGATGGTAGTTCTATTCATTCTCACGCATAGGATTCTTCTTGGTTTTTACTCACCCAGCGAGCTGGGAGCCGTGTTTTGTCACCCACGATTTCCCTGTGAAGGGTCCTTCACATTTTTCTGCTATTTGTATGTTTTCCTTACTGATTTGTGGTTTGTGTACATGTTTTTCCCCTACCCAGCTGAGAACCGAGTTTTTCTTTTCCATCCTTGGACTGTGTAAATCTTCCCAGTGGCTTCGTTGTTCAAAACGGGCTGCTATGGATTGTACAAAGTTGTTTTGGCCATGATAGGGCCAAGAACGACTTAGGAATTGATTTCCCCTGTCCAAGCTATGAATTGCTTGTTTGATGTGTGTATGCAGTGGTTGGTCTTCGAACTATGTTTGGAGTGGGGATGAGGGCTTGGTTTGCTTGATAAACCTGGTGTGTTTGGGAACCACACAGATAGAGCTAGAGGGCTGGCTTTCTTCTCCACAACCCCTGATTAGCATTGGAAGGGAGGTCAGGGCCTAAGGGACTGTGTAGCAGAGAAGGGATTGATTTCCTTGTGTTGGGTTTCCTAGAAGTCAGGCTAGTTCTGGTGTAGGTGTCCTTAGCTCTTCAATGAGCTCACCAGCTTAGCATTTATCCTTTCCCAGCTCCTTGATGGCCTGATAAACCCAACTGTGTTGGCTTGGATGGTTTGTTGATGGTCTGATAAACCCAACTGTGTTGGATTGGTCTGTGTTTTGTGTATCCTTGGCTATGTGTAAGCCTGCGTGTTCCTTTTTCCTTGGGGGGTCATGCCCAGCTCGGGGGTGGCAGCATTGCTGAGAGATTAAGGAGCACACTAGCCTATCGTTGGGTGGAACGTTGCAGTGATGTAGCTAGTTGCGGGATGCGTTATTTATGAGATAAATAATCTTGTCTATTTTACTTCTGCAATCATATTTACTGTTAATAAATTATGATGAACATGTTGAATGAATAACTGTATTTTTGCTTCTGCTATGTATGTGAATGATTTTGCATCTTAGCATGTTTTATGTTCAACCATTTCAATTCTTATGAATGCACATGTTCATGGGGCTTTTATCCCAGATTTTTAATGTTATGGTAGTGTCCTCTTCGCTGGTCGGAGGGTCGGGGATGTTACATTGTGGTATCAGAGCTCATGTTGCAGCATGGGCCTGAATGGACCGCAAAGATGGAGTGACAGAGGCAGGATTTCCTTTTGCCCAACAAAGATCATAAATTTATGATAGAAAATTTCTTGAAAATTTTGTTGAAAAATTTGTCTAAGTGACTGAACCTTCGGCCCATCGGAAGACTAAGTGGGAAGCTCCTTCGATGCAGCGAATGTGATGTATTTGTAACTTTGGAATGTATTCATCTATGTATCTTATGTATTGTAACCCAATGTTTATTCTGGGATGTATCTATAATGTAATTGAGTCATGTTGTCATGCCCCGATGTTTTGATCGGGAGGATCTATAATGTAAACAAGTCATGTCAAGTCATAGAGGGTAACCCTCCAATTGTCTAAGGGTTAAAGTCCCTGCAGTTCCAGGCCACTAGGGTTATTAGACTCTCCTAGTAGAGGTTGGCCCTGGTAGGGTTTTAGTCATGCCAGGATTAGTATAAATAGAGAGTTGGAGTCTCTATTTGACACACAACTCATAAACACTCAAGTGTAACGCATAGTTGAGGAGGGAGAAGACACTGGGGCTAGACAAGAAGAAGATTACTGTAGTCGGGAGTGCATATTACTATTTTGGGTTTTACCTTTTGTGCTGATTCTATCTCTGAGGAAGTTGCAGGTTTTTCTCCTTTATGGTATCCCAGAGGAAAAACACTGTGTTCATTATCTCGTGTTTGATTGCTATACTTGTTATTCTCTCAGTTAAAGATCCTAATAATGCTAGCTTAATGTTGAAAAAATAACATGGTATCAGAGCTAACCTAAGAAGAAGACACTGTGCAATTGCAGGAACTAGGGATTCCTAGTTTGTGGATCTTCCTCCATAGATTTTTAGCAAAAGTAAGGTGGAATAACTCTCCTCCTTAGGGCGCATCTTTCTGTTGAAGCAGAATCCAATTCTGAGGTTTTTTAGTTTTGGACCTGTCACTACTGTCGAAAATTAGGGCTTTTCACAGAAGAGGAATTTTGCAGTGAGCCGAGAACTGGATTGATCTCCTCCCCAAAATCGAAGTTAGGGACAAATTTCAAGGCATTTGGTTGGACAGAACTCTGGAAAAGCAAAACCTTAATTTGCTCCTGAATCAGCTCTGCAGGATTTCAGCTCAAGTTTTAGATCTGACATCTTGACCTGGTAAGATCTAAGATATTTTGCATTTCCATTTGAGATTCTCAGTTTAATATGTCTCACCATACCAAGCTTGATGAAAATATTGAGGGATCTGACAAATTCCGAGCCTGGAATTATAGGATCTCCCTGGTCCTAGAAGAGAACGAGTTAGACTCCTACATCCATGAGGAGGTTCCAGTTCCAGAGGGAGATGAGGCTAAGGCATTACATAAGAAGAAGATGGTTATGGCAATGAGGATCATTGCTGATTCTATCAAGGATCACCTTATCCCACAAGTGTCCTCTCTCAAGACACCTAAAGCTATGTTTGATGCCATAACCAAATAGTTTGAAGTGGAAGAACATAAACTGAAAGATGACTCTGAGAAACCAACTGAAGAATGTGAAGATTCAGAATGCAGAAACAATCTAGTATTACTTCACAAGAGTTTCTCAAATCAAAGAACAACTAGAAGCAGTTGATGAAGAAGTGGAAAATGAAGAGATTGCGATGAAAACACTGAATGGCCTTCCTAGGTCATGGGGTTCTTTCATCCAAGGAATCTGTGTTAGAAAGAAGTTAGTCAAGTTCAGCAGACTATGGGAAGAGTGCTCTCAAGAAGAATCTCGGATAGCAGTCCAAGAAGAAAAGATGAGAAGCGAAGATCAAGCTCTCATGGTACACTCCAAGTTTCACTCCAAGTTAACCAAAAGAAGATCTCAACATTTCAGAGGTAAGCACTTTCACAAAGATAACACTAGAAGAGATTTATCTAGGATCATATGTTATACATGTGATGAAGCAGGACATTATGAAAGGAATTTTCCTAAGAAACCAAAGCCAACAAAGAAGAGCAAAAAAATAAGACATCATGCTCATGCTGTAGAGGATGATGAACCATATAGGAAGAGATCTAGATATGAAAGTGAATATTCTTCAAGTGAGGATGAATATGTTCTGATATTCACTCTCACAGGTAACATTACTCATGGAAGTGATGACTAGCTTATAGATAGTGGGGTTTCCAAACATATGACTAGATTCAAAGAATCCTTTGTGAGATTGTCAGAACATGAATCATCTCACAAGGTGAAGCTAGGAGATGGCTACCAATATCTAATAAAAGGTAGTGGGGAATCCTCCTATAAGCTAGAATCTGGAAAGTCTCTAACAATGAAAGAAGTATTTTTTTTGCTAGAACTCAAGAAGAACCTTCTTTCCATATCAGCAATAGATGCAAAAGGAATGCAGGTTGCATTCATAGATGGTAAAGTCATCATGTGGCCAAAAGGAAAGACTATCGATGATGCGGTAGTGATTGGAGAATAAGAAAGAGGATTGTACAAATTGAAGGGCCATCCAGAACAAGCCTTGGTCCATGACACAGTAGAGCCAAGTGAACTTTGGCATAGAAGGCTTGCACATGTGCATTACAGAGCACTACCTATTGCAAGCAAAGCTGTCGAAGGTCTTCCAGAAATCCAAGCAAAACATGATGGGGTCTGCAAAGGATGTGCAAAAGAAAAGAATACAAAGAAGACATTTCCAAGTAGTGAAAGTAAAGCAAAAGGAATCTTCGAAATCATCCACTCCGATGTATGCGGTCCTATGTCATCAAACTCACTAAGCGGGTATGCATATTATGTTTCTTTTATTGATGACTTTTCTAGGAAGACATGGTTTTACTTCATGAAGAACAAAGATGAAGTATTCAACAAATTCAAGGAATTCAAAGTCTTGATCAAGAACCATACTGAAAAGAAGATCAAGACCATTCGATCAGATAATGGCGGAGAATTCACTTCAAATGAATTCAAAGAGCTATGCAAAGAATGAGGGATTAAGAGGGAGTTTTCTACTCCTTATAATCCACAACAGAATGGGGTTGTAGAATGGAAGAACAGAACTATCGTGGAAGCTGCAAAAGCAATGCTTCATGATCAAGACCTTCCTATGCATCTTTGGGTGGAAGCTTCCAGAATAGTGGTGTATGTACAAAACCATACTCCACATAGAGTACTTGAGAACAAGTCTCTTGATGAAGTCTTCTACGGAAAGAAACCAGAAGTCAGCCATCTCAAAATATTCGACTGTCTTGTGTACATACACATCCCAAGAGAGAAGAGAACAAAATTAGATCCTTCAGTAAAGAAGGGTATATTTGTGGGATACTCTGAAAGCTCGAAGGCTTACAAAATATATTTCCCAGGATACAAGAAGATTGACATCAGCAGGGATGTGACATTTGACGAAGACATAGCTTAGAACAAATCTAGAAAGAGACCTGTTGAAGAACCTGAAGAAACAAAAGCACCCATAATTCATGATACAACCATGAATAAAGAAGCTCAAGAAGAAGATCGAGAATTTGAAGAACCACAAAGACCTGTAGATCCACCTCTGGAGAAGAATCCTCATAAGAGGAAACTTGTTTGGGCATAAGAACTTATCCAAGGTGCGGAAATATATGGGGCTCCAGAAGAGAATCACAGAGAAAGAAAGAGGACCAGAGCTTGTTCTGGGTATGTAGCTTTACTACGTGATTTCATTGATAAAGAACATTCCAGTTATGAAGAAGCGGTAGAACGGAAAGAATGGAAGGATGCTATGATCGAAGAGTATCAGTTGATCATGAAGAATGATGTTTGAGATGTTGTCCCAAGACCAAAAGGGAAGTCAGTTGTAACTTCCAAATGGATCTACAAGATCAAGCATGCTACAGACGGTAGCATTGAAAAATATAAGGCAAGATTTGTGGCTCGAGGTTTCTCTCAGAAAGAAGGAATAGATTATGAAGAAACCTTTGCACCTGTAGCCAGATACACTTCCATCAGATCAGTACTTGATCTGGCCGTAGTGATGAAATGGAAGATACACCAGATGGATGTCAAGACTGCCTTCGTGAATGGTGTAGTGGAAGAGGAAGTGTATGTAGAACAACCACTTGGTTTTGAGACACATGACAGGGAGTCTCATGTGTGCAGATTGAAGAAAGCCCTGTACAGTTTGAAACAGGCACCCAGGACATGGTATGGTAGAATTGATAGCTTTCTATCCAGTTTGGGCTTTACCAAGAGTAAAGCAGATTCCAACCTTTACTACAAGGTTGAAGATGGCAGCCTAGTGATGCTCCTACTATATGTAGATGATTTATTTGTGACAGGTAGGGATGGGTTGATTGCTGATACGAAGAGAAAGTTTGTTGCCGAGTTCGAAATGAAGGACTTGGGTATGATGCATTACTTTCTAGGTATCGAGGTGTGGCAGAGTGCAGATGGAATCTTCCTTGGACAAGGGAAGTATGTAGTAGAGATCCTGAAGAGGTTTGGGATGATGGACTTCAAGGTCATGGCCACACCTATGGCATCGAACTTGAAGCTATTGAGTGATGATTCATCAAAGTCAGTTGATGCTATGATGTATCGTCAGATGATTGGGTCCTTGATGTACTTGATGAACATGAGACCAGACATTTGCTTTGCTGTGAACACCTTGAGCCAATTCTTGATAGATCCAAGAAATGTTCAATTGATTGCTGCAAAGCATATTCTGAGGTACCTGAGGGTACAGTTGATTATGGGATCAAGTACGATGTGAATTAGAAGATTAACCTGGAGGGTTATGTTGATTAATATTGGAGGGTTATGTTGATTCAGATTGGGCAGGTAGTGCCATCAATAGGAAGAGCACTTCAGGGTGTTGCTTCAGTATGGGATCAGGTGTGATCTCTTGGTTTAGCAGGAAGCAATCCTATGTGGCACTGAGTACAGCCGAAGCAGAGTATGTCGCAGCTTGTTCAGCTAGTTGTGAGGCAGTATGGCTGCAGAAGCTACTGTCTGATTTATTTGATCTCCAGATGGATGCTACTTGTATACATTGTGACAACCAGAGTTGCGTAAAGTTGTCAGAGAATCTAGTGTTCCATGACAAGTCAAAGCATATCGAGATCAAGTATCACTATATCAAGGATATGGTGCAGAGGGGAGCAGTGAAGCTCCAGTATGTTGTGATGGAGGAACAGATCGCTGTTGTGTTGACAAAGCCACTGGCTAGGGTGAAGTTCGAGTACTTTAGGGAGAAGCTTGGTGTTCTCCAGATCGAGGTTTCCTCCAAGGGAAAGTGATGAGTCCCATATCCATTCTGACATGGTGAGAGGATTGGTTCCTTCCATGGTCAGATGTAAGGGCTGAACCATTCTGTCATGGTGAGATGATTTGGTTCCTTCCATGTCAGATGTGAGTGCTGGCCATTCTGTTGAGTATGATGGATGTAAGGGCTAATGCCATTCTGATGAGTAGGTCAGATGTAAGGGCCGAGCCATTCTGTCATGGCTAAAGGATTAGGTTCCTCCCATGTCAGATGTGAGTGCTGGCCATTCTGTCGAGTAGGACAGATGTAAGGGCTACCGCCATTCTGAAGAGCAAGTCAAATGTAAGGGTAGACCCATTCTACCATGGCTAAAGTATTAGGTTCCTCCCATGTCAGATGTGAGTGCTGGCCATTCTGTCGAGTAGGACAGATGTAAGGGATACTGCCATTCTGACGAGCGGGTCAAATGTAAGGGCTGAGCCATTCTGTCATGGTGAGAGGATTTGGTTCCTTCCATGTCAGATGTGAGTGATGGCCATTCTGTCGAGTAGGATAGATGTAAGGGCTATTGCCACTCTCTAGGAGAGTGGAGGCACCTGGTCCGTTACCAGGTAGCTCAGTCTGGGACTGGGGGCCATTCTGACGAGGGTGTAGGATTTGGTTCCTACCAGGTCAGATGTGAGTGCTGTGCCTTTCTGACAAGTAGGTCAGATGTGAGTGCTGGCCATTTTGGTGTAGGATGAGCTCCTACATAGATATAAGGGCTACTTCCTTTCTGACAAGTAGGTCAGATGTGAGTGCTAGCCATTCTGATGTGACTATAGGATTAGGTCCTATATGATTAGATATAAGGGCTACTATCTTTTTGACGAGGGTGTAGGATTTGGATCCTACTAGGTCAGATGTGAGTGCTTGCCATTTTGATGGATAGGTTAGATATAAGGGCTACCAAAGACCTATGAGGAGGTAGGCCTACAATTAGCATGAAAGAAGGCTAGCCTAGATTAGTATAAATAGAGAGCTGGAGTCTCTATTTGACACATAACTCATACACACTAAAGTGTAGTGCATAGTTGAGGAAGGAGAAGACACTGGGGCTAGACAAGAAGAATATTACTGCTGTCGGGAGTGTATCTTAGTGTTTTGGGTTTTACCTTTTGTGTTGATTCTATCTCTGAGGAAGTTGTGGGGTTTTCTCCTTTATGGCTTCCCTAAAGAAAAACACTGTGTTCATTGTCTCTTGTGTTTGATTGTTGTACTTGTTATTTTCTCAGTTAAAGATCCTAATAATGCTAGATTAATGTTGAAAAACTAACAACGAAGAGCTAGGCTGAAGATCACCCGATGGAGGAAGCAACTTGTGAATTTTCTCTAAGTGATCGTCGACCGTTGGCAAAAGTTAGTGGAAGCTAGAGCCGCAGTTTCGGCGGAGAATAGTTGAATAATGCCGAAACACCGACCCTTTTTAGTTGAAAGATTGTCCAAAAAAGGTGATCGACGATCGGTGATGGTTAGCTATTTAGATCAGTGGAAATTAGTTGTTCATGCCTATGCCGTTGCGGCTGTCTAGGAGACTATCCATTAGATGGAAAACACATCCAATCACCAATGCTGTAATAATCAGTGCTTCCAATTCTTGATATGTCACCATTGAAAAACCTTAGTTGTTGAAGTCGCTGACATGACAGACCCATTCAGTTTTGAGTCGCCGAAACATAGTGGTCAATTGCTCCGATCCACCAACAGGATTATGTTCACGAAAAACATAGAGAGTTCGCTGGCTGCCATTGCGGAAGCCTATAGAATTAGCCACCCAATGAACAGTCCTTGACATTGTCGATAAAGCTCGGAAGCCTAGACAATTACAAATCTGACATGCTGGAGAAGAATAGACGAACGAACCACCAATGAGCAGCAGAGAAAACTAAGATTTTTGGCCACCGGAACACCGAAATGCTAGTTGGGATGAGACCTGATTTTATATGAAAAAAATATGGGTTTTCATGTGGGGATTTCTCAACAATTTTCAAGCAGTTTTTCAACTGTTTTTCAGTGGGTTTTCAACAAATTGTCAGTGGATTATAGGGTTGATAAGGAGAAAGTGGAAGCAATCTTATGTGCCAGATTGCACGAAAATTAAAGAATTACAACAACAAAAAAATGAGGGCGCTGCCCTTGACCCACCCTGCAGTGGCCAAGCCCCCTTGACCCTCATCGTCCCCTTGAGAAAGGGGGCAAGCCCCATTGACCCCCATCGTCCCCTTGAGAAAGACATTCTTTGATGAAGAAAATCTTGTGTTTTGGAAAATTTGTTATTTTATGATTTTTCCAAGAGAAGGGAAGTAATTCTGATTTATATCAATGTTATGCATCTAACAGTTGGGTTACTAACATGTTGCAAAATCATAGTCACCTTCAAGGGCAGTATTCTAGGTAGTGCAGTTTGGTAAGTAAGTGGTGGTTCAGTTATGAGAACCCATGACAGATATGATGTTTGGGATTCTTACGAGCGTGCATGAGATGCCATGGGAGAAAATTTCTGTAATGGAAATGATGACATAGAGTCTAATGGAAGGAGATTCCAAGAGACACTATCAAATGTTGTAGCCACCATGAGAAGCTTGATTAAATCCCAGGAATAGCAACATCAACTGAATGCTTCAATGTTGCAGAGTTTAACAAACTTGCAGAGAAAGATAGACTCTGGATGAGGTACAACAAGACCAGAAGGCAGTAAGAGCAGTACTAGGAGAAGGAGAAGGACTTTTAGTGGATCATTTGACTCTGAAGAATCCAGCGGGGATTCAAGTTCTTCTTCTCATAAAAAAAAAAGAGACACCATAGGGATCGCTCTTGGGATGAATTTAAGAAGGCTAAACCTCCTACATTTGATGGTTAGGTAAAGACTAGACAAGAAGCTGAAGCTTGGATTCTTGGGATATCGGAAGTACTTTCAAGTTCAGGATTATTCGGGAAACATGACAGCAAAGGTTTCCATATTCAATCTGAATGGAAGGGCATCCATTTGGTGGGAACACTTCAAGCAAGTAAAGAGGATCAACGAAAGGAAACTTAAGTGGAAACAATTCAAGAATTATTTCAAGAAGAAATACCTCTCTGACCGGTATTATTATGGAAAGATTAAGGAGTTCCATGAGATGAGATTGGGACAGCAGACCATGGAAGAGTATGCAAATAAGTTTTTGGAGCTGTTGAGGTATGTCTGGTACATCAGAGATGAAAAAGTGATGTTCTAGCATTTTCTGAGTGGATTGCCTCAGTCTTACAAAGATAGAATTTAGTTTTACGAACCTGGAACTCTTGAAGAAGCAATAAGGAAGGCTAAGTATTGCTAAGAGAAAAGCAAATGTAAACCAGATTACCATAAGGCATGGAAGGACAAGAAGAATGAGAAGTTTGACCAAAGAAAGAAAGGTTTCAAACCTTCTAACTTCATGAATCAACAGAAGCAGCCGTCCCAAGCTACGAGTAAGCCAGTTGGTGTGACAGGAGAAAAGCCTAAGGATCCACAACACATTAGAGGACCACTTCAATGTTGGAAATGTAGAGGACCCTACATGCACAAGAATTGTCCACTCGAGAATGAGAGTGCAAAACTAGCTTATAACATTCAAGAAGTAGAAACAGTGGGTCAAGTAGCAAGGGCAGTCCCTAGGATTTAGGTAGCACTGGACGACCGTCAAGCAGATCACCAGTCAACTGTGGTTGAAGTAGCAGGTAATATTGTTGAACAATCTGTTTCTATTTTGATTGACCTTGGTTCTACTCATAGTTACATTACTCCTAGAGTAGTGAATATTTGTGCTTTTAAGAAGGTAAAGCAAAGAAAATGTTGGTTAGTTCAGCTAGCCACTGGAACTATGAGAAAGGTCAGTGAAGTGGTAGAGAAATGTCCTTTGGTCATGAATGGGTTGGTCATGTGTGTATATTTGAATGTTCTACCGCTTGGTTCCTATGATGTTCTCATTGGAATGGATTGGTTGGAAGCTCACAAAGTGAAGCTTGACTATTACAATAATACTTTCCAATGCATGGATGAAGAAGGGAACCCAGTAGTTGTGAAAGGCATTCCAAAGGTGATTTCAGTAAGGCATATTTCAGCAATGCAATTGAAGAAGTTCTGTAGGAAGGGTTGCTAGTTGTATGTAGCCCATATTTTGGAGGCAACAGGGGATGAAACTTCTAGGTTGGAAGATTATCAGGTGTTACAAGAATTCAGGGATGTGTTTCTTGATGAGATTCCAGGACTTCCTCCAAAGAGGGACATTGATTTCACAATTGAACTTGTGCCAGGAGCAGCACCAGTGTCCAAGACACCCTACAGGATGAGTACACCAGAGATGCTAGAATTAAAGATGCAATTGCAGGAGTTGTTGGAAAATAAGTACATCCGACTGACTATGTCTCTGTGGGGAGCACCAGTTCTATTTATAAAGAAGAAAGATGGTACAATCAGATTGTGTATTGATTACAGACTGTTAAACAAGGTTACTGTGAAGAATAAATATCCTTTGCCTAGGATTGATGACCTATTTGATCAAATGAGGGGAGCAAGGGTATTTTCGAAGATTGACTTGAGGTCTGGTTACCATCATGTGAGAATCAAGGTTGAAGACATTCATAGGACAACCTTCGGGACAAGGTATGGACATTATGAGTTTGTAGTGGTGCCATTTGGGGCCTCACGAATGCACTAGCTACATTTATGTGTCTTATGAATAGTGTCTTCAGCAGGTATTTGGACAAGTTTGTTCTTGTTTTCCTTGATGACATTCTTGTTTATTCTAAGAATGAGAAAGAGCATAAAGAGCATTTGAGTTTGAAATTGCAATTGCTCAGGGAGCATCAGCTGTATGCAAAACTGAGCAAGTGTGACTTCTATAGAGATAGAATTCAGTATTTGGGTCACATTATCTCAAAGGAGGGTATAGCTGTGGACCCTAAAAAGATTGAAGCCATTATGAATTGGCCTGCTCCAAGAAATGTGACAGATGTAAGATATTTTATGGGACTTGCAAGATACTACTGGAGGTTCATTGAGGGATTCTCCAAAGTTGCACATGCCATCACTTCTTTGCAAAAGAAGGGGATGAGGTTCGAATGGACATCGAGGTGTGAAGAAAGATTCCAACAGTTGAAGAATATTCTCACTAGTGCACCAGACATGAAGGTTTGAGATCCAGAGAAAGATTTTGTTGTATGTACCGATGCATGCAGACAAGGGCTTGGAGGAGTCCTTACGTAGGACAACCACGTGATAAGTTATGAGTCAAGAAAGCTAAAGGAGCATGAGAAGAACTATGCCACTCATGATCTAGAGCTTGCAACCATAGTACATGTCCTCAAGATGTGGAGGCATTACTTGATGGGTAGAAGATTCAAACTAAGGACAAACTATTGTGGTATGAAGTATCTATTTGATGAGCCTACTCTAAATGCTAGGCAAGCAAGATGGCTGGAGTTTTTATGTGAGTTTTATTTTGAAATCAAGCACATAAAGGGAAAGGAAAATAAGGTGGCTGATGCACTCAGCAGGAAGGTGTAGGAAATGCATGTGGCATCTCTTAGTATTTTCCAATCATATTTGAGGCAGTAGATTATTAATCATGTTGCTGGAGATGAATTGTATGAGCAGGTAAAAGTCAAATTGTAGTAGCAAAGTCTTGAGAAGAGGTATGAGGGATATAAATTGGAAGAATATGGACTTCTCACTTATAAAGGTAGAATTTATATTCCAGATTTAGCATATTTGAGGAGAGTTGTTATGGATGAAATCCATCAAGCTCTGTATTCCGGTCACCCAGGATACCAAAAGACAATTGCTACAGCTAGAAAAAGCAGTACTTTTGGCCAGGAATGAAAAATGACATGGCTGAATACATTTCCAGTTGCATGAAATGTCAACAAGTAAAGGTTGAGCATCAACATCTAGCAGGCTTGTTGCAGCCTTTGCTAGTTCCGGAATGGAAATGGGAAGTTATTTCCATGGATTTCATTATAGGATTGCCGATGACTTGGAGACAACATGATTCCATCATGGTTGTGATAGACAAGTTGAAAAGGGCAGCACATTTTATACCGATGAAGTCTACACATAAGTCTGATGAAATTGCAAAGATATTCATGAAGGAGATTTTCAAATTGCATGGATTGTCGAAGGCAATAGTCTCTGATAGAGATGTCAAGTTCACTTCCAATTTTTGGAAGGGGTTGTTTGCAGATTTGGGTGCAAAGCTAAACTTCAGCACTGCATACCATCCTCAGACAGATGGGTAGACAGAGAGAGTTAATCAGGTGCTTGAATACATGCTTCGCATGTACGTGATGGACAAACCAACCAGGTGGGAAGATTACTTACACTTGGTAGAGTTTGCTTATAACAATGGACAATAGGCATCCTTGGGGATGAGTCCATATGAAGCTTTGTACGGAACAAGGTGTAGGACACCAATGACTTGGGATAACCCAGTGACCAGTGTTGTGCTTGGACCAGAATTAATCAAGGAAATGGAGCAAGAGGTTATGAAGATCAGGTAGAATATGAAAGCAGCACAGGATAGACAAAAAAGCTATGCAGATAAGCATAGGGTGAACAGGGATTTCAGTGTTGGGGATCATGTTTACCTCATAGTGAGAGAAAAGAAGAGTTCATTAAAGCTTGGAATTTGTGCCAAGCTGTCACCAAGATATTGTGGGCCATTTGAAGTGCTTGAAAGAATAGGGCCAGTTGCATATAGGCTTGCATTTCCTGCTAGCACTAGAGCTCATAATGTTTTTCATGTTTCTTTGCTTAAGATATATGTACATGATCCTAACCATGTGATAAATTGGGATGTGATTTAGGTGGAACCTGAGGGAGAGTTCCAAATCGATCCAATGTGCATCCTCGACAGGAAGGTCACCATGCTCCGAAACCGGGCCATAGGGCATGTAAAGGTGCAATGGGAGCACTGCAGACCTGAAGAGGCTACATGGGAGCTGGAGGATGCCATGCAATTGGCACGTCTGTTTTTGTTCAATTCTGTGAAACAATGAGGTGGTACCAGTGTAGCATTTTGTTCAGATTTTGTAAAGCACTGAGGACAGTGCTATTGAAGGGGGAGGGGAATGTAACACCCCAGTTTTGACCCTGATGCATTAAATGTACATGATGTATATATTGTAATTAATCATGGTGTAGAGCTAAAGGCGAAAGCCCCACTGTCGACTTGGTTGTGTTATGTTCGACGATTGAAATCGTTGCTAATGGTATATAGTGATATATGGCACATATTAGTTTCGACATCATGTAAATATGCACTTTAATTAAAATGAACCCCAACTAGCTATGTCAATGCAACCATGATGAAAAGGGCATGATTTTCCTAAGGATAAGGCGAGGGGGGAGGATTATTAAACTTTGAACCTATGGGGAAAATCCATGTGTCAGCTGTTAAACCCTTTTAACTTGCTCACCTTCCCTTGTCTTATCCAACTACTACCATTAAAAAGTTCTGCTATTAGTTGGGGTAGTTATGGCTGGGAGTGGAGTGTGGCAGGACTGTTAGTCCTTGCCCACATGCACACTCCACCAGCAGGTTGACCCTCACGTTGGCAAGGAAACCACCACTGCCATCACTCCATGTGAATTCTCCATTATCTCCACTACAACATTCTCTCCATTGTCGGTTCATCCTCACGGATAAGCGGGTAATTGTTCATCCTCACGCAGGGATGGTAGTTCTGTTCATTCTCACGCACAAGATTCTTCCTAGTTTTTACTCATGCAGTGAGTTGGGAGCCATGTTCTGTCACCCACGATTTCCCTGTGAAAGTCCATTCACATTTTTTTGTTGTGTGTATGTTTTCCTTACCGATTTGTGGCTTGTGTACATGTTTTTCCCCTGCCCAGCAGAAAACCAGGATTTTCTCTTCCATCCTCGGACTGTGTAAGTCTTCCCAGTGGCTTCATTGTTCAGAATGGGCTGTTGTTTCCCCACATTTGTTGGTTGTGTTGCTATTACATTTTGGGGGATGCTGTGGATTGTATGAAGTCTTTTTGGCCACGATAGGGCCAAGAACGACTTAGGAATTGATTTCCCCTGTCCAAGCTGTGAATTGCTTGTTTGTTGCATGTATGCAGTGGTTGGTCTTCGGACTGTGTTTGGAGTGGGGATGAGGGCTTGGTTTGCTTGATAAACCTATTGTGTTTGGGAACCACACAGATAGAGATAGAGGGATATATTTCTTCTCCACAACCCTTGAATAGCACTGGAAGGGAGGTCAGGGCTTGAGGGACTGTGTAGCAGAGAAGGGACCAATTTCCTTGTGTTGGGTGTGTGTGGGTGTCCTAGAAGTTAGGCTAGTTCTGGTGTAGGTGTCCTTAGCTCTTCAATGAGATCACCAGCTTAGCATTTATCCTTTCCCAACTCCTTGATGGCCTGATAAACACAACTGTGTTGGCTTGGCTGGTTTGTTGATGTCCTGATAAACCCAACTGTGTTGGCTTGGTTTGTGTTTTGTGTATCCTTGGCTATGTGTAAGCCTTCTTGTTCCTCTTTACTTGGGGGATCATGCCCAACTCAGGGGTGGCAGCATTGCTGAGAGATTAAGGATCACACTAGTCTATGGTTAGGTGGAACATCGCAGTGACGTAGCTGGTTGCGGGACGAGTTCTTTATGCGATAAGTAATCTTGTCTATTTTACTTCTGCAATCATATTTACTATTAATAAATTATGATGAACATGTTGAATGAATGACTGTATGTTTGATTTCGTTGTGTATGGGAATGATTTTGCATCTTAGCATGTTTTATGTTCAACAATTTCAATTCTTATGAATGCACATGTTCATAGGGATTTTATCCCAGATTTTTGGTGTTATGGTAGCGTCCTCTTCGCCAGTCGGAGGGTCGGGGACATTACAGGGGGTGTTTAGGTGTTGTAGAGGGGATGTAATATGGGGGTGGGGGTTAGAGGTATTTGGATTGGTTAGGGAGTGATAGAGGGGAGGGGGTTGTTGGGGAATTGTTATACCAAAATCCTGTCACCATCATGTGATAAGACCTTGGACATACCTACTTGCCCTGAATCCCAGCTCTTGGAATGGAAACTCATGTTAATTATCAATCTTCCATGAAAATTCTCAGCACCACACTTCCTCTATTATCCAAGAGCGGTACCTTGTTTGCATCACCTATCCCTTGTTGTCCACAAGCGGTGCCACCGCTTATGGCCCTAAGTCCATAAGTGTTTCTTACCAAAACCGCTCTGTCATTGAAGGAGAAATGCAGTATGCTGGGTAAAATGGGAAAAAGAGAAGTTTCTCGAGGATTCTAGATGATAAGCCTCGTGTCCTCCCTTATCCCTACTGTTGTGGTTCAGTTGAGCTCAAGATCCCTCATCCTAGGATCTTAGAGGCCACCTCACCCACTAATCTCTGAACCTATCCTATCCATTGAGCCTTATAAATAAAATCTCATATCCATGGTTGAGGGGGGAACTCTTAAGGTATTGTTATGATGTTGGATTGATTATTTGGCCCAAGATCATTTGGAGAGCATAGAGAGCTAGAGGCGAAGCTTACGGGGATGGGAATGCTTGGTTTCATGGAAATGCATGTCAACACTAAGGCTTGGTTGTAAAATTCTTCATATTTCTTTAATGCAAGTTGATTTCTGTCCCACATATATTGTTGTTGTTTGATTTCACATGTATGTTGTTAGATTCCTTAGTCACTAACATATATCAGCAGATTATATTCTAGCAGTTTCGATATGTTTGTGTATTGAAGATTTATTACAAGTACACAGGGTTACTATCGAAGCATTTCATTCCAGGTATCTACGACGTCTAGGGAGAGACTTCAACCTCTGTCCTCTATTTGTTATAGATCTGAACCATTCAAACTAGTGGAACACCTTGCTATCCACAAGAGGTGAAATATTCCAACCAACAAATCTAGCGACTCCACTGGGGAATAGACATATGTATCAGTCGTTCTGATCTTCCTCAGTTCTGCAACTCTTGTTTGAATCTAGGCTCTTTCTTCAACTCTCTTTAGTCCGATCTACTTTTTGACTTAGTCTATTTGGGTTTGAAACTTTCAGATCTATTCAGATCTGAGTTATCTTGACCTTTTATGCTCTGTTTTCATGCTCAGTCTAGTAGTATTTACCTTGATCTAGTCTTTTTCTGACTAGATCCATCGTTCTCTTTGTGTTTTGGTCATCTACAGGGAACCATGCCTATGTAGTGTACGAGGAGCAGTGCCACCTCCTGAACAAAGTGAGCAGTACGTGGTGCCACCACCTGCAACCCATTGGTGAGAAGCGGTGCTTAGATAGAACCACCATGTCAACACCAGAGAAGTGTGGCACCAGGTAGGCATCATTCCAAAACCCTTTTTCTTAGTTTTTTTGTAAAAATTTGAGTTGTGTTTCTTTCATTTCTGCACTGTTAGACTTGTGTGACAGAATCTTATGCTTGTGGTTTGAAATTTTATGTTTTAAGATTGATTTGATTGGAAATTTCAAAATCTAGATTAGGATTTTTTATTGTTCATCCGCTTCTATGCTTGTTGGTTGTGTTTGCGAAAGGATTTCTTGTTTTCTGAAAGGCTTAGAGTGTTAGTAAGATCTCTTTTTAGTTATTTTATATAGACTAAAAAAGAACACTAGATTAGCTTCTAGGTTTCATTTCTTGTTTGCATAGTAAACTTCTTTTTCCTTCCTTTAAAAAAGATTTTTTTTTATTGAGACTAGGATATCATCATTGAGCATTGGACATTGGTTTTCTAATTGGCTTTACAATCTTTCAGGATCTTCTTGTTCTTTCGTCTCTTATGCATTTAGAACTATCTCAATCAAAATAAAAAATATGGTAGTTTTAAGTTAGATTTGCTTATGTTTTGAGAAAATTGAAAAAATAGAGTGCACTTGCATATACTGTGCTTTGCGGTTTTTCTTATAGGAAAATATATTCTTCCCCTTCACATTGCTTTCAGAAAAGAGAAATCAGTTTGGAAACGTTATTGCTTGTCTTTGATTTTATGTTCATGACTGTTGTTTGGAAATATTTTTGGTCTTGAAAAAAAAGGAAAATACTCTCGTTCCCTCCTGTAATTAGGCATACTGAATGGTAAAGTGAAATATTTGCACAAGCATATTGCATGGTTTTACTTTTTTGTCAAAACATCATGCATTCACCTAACTGTCCAATTTAAAATTAATAGTAGTTATAGGTTAAAATTTACGTAGCAATTGGAATGATAGGTTAGAGACATGTTCGGGTGTCATTAAGTGTAGGAGATGTCATTATTTGTCTGCATTACATCCCGGGACTCGTGCAATTCTTCCACGTACCATTGGTATATCGAACAACCTTTCACGTACCCTTGAGGTATATAGAAAGGTACTTCACATACTCAATTGTATATCGGAAAGCCCCTTGTGTATGGTTATGCATTAGACAGCACTACTACCTATTCGAGCTCCCACGTACCTTGAGTATATCGGGAGACCCCACTAGGATACCTTATCTTTCTAAGAAAATCCCTTTGGCCATTTTACTTGGAGCCATACACAAAAAAAAACATTCGGGGAGATTACTACACACGTACCCTAGAGGTATATCGCGAGTGGCACCTTTTTTACAATCCTGGTGAGAGACCTGACTTTTTGAACTCCTCCTATCATTTTAACTTTGCTTGTTTTGACCTATAGCTTGTGTAGGGAAATTTTTTGGTGTGTTTTCTAGATTTTAAGACCCTAGGTTATATAGGAACTGTACAAACTGGCTAAGTTAAGACAGTCCAGAAGAGTACAAGGCTTGCCACCCGATTTTACTCTTGGTTCAAGAGCAAATCCAATGGAAGCTATCGACCAAGGAGCTGCTACCACCTCCCAGGTGGGAGATAATGTGGTTGCGAAAAGTGAAGTACCATATTCTTCACACTCACCTCCCTTGGTCCAACAACCTTCTCGGGGAAATACATTGTTCCATTCTCCCATGGAAGGTCATGTTGGTGATACAGCCTATCCGGATTTTGGTCCCAATGCTCCATTTTGGGATACACCTGCAGGATAGGCCATTGCCTCATTTGGCACCCGTGTAAACTCTTCTGAAGATGAAGAAGAATGTAGGAAATACCGTGCTTCCATTATCCATGCACAAGAGATTGACAAGCAAATAGATGACCTATTAGGCACAACACCATCACGTTCCACATCTGTTCCTATGGGATATCGTTCACTTGCCGATTTTATGAGACCTATTGAACCAATTATAGATCATCCAATAACACCCCACAACCCAGGTCAAATTACCACCCCTATCACCTCTCATGTTATGTCTGTTCCTAATCATCCTAGGTCTTCTTCACCTGGGGCCCAACCTTCAATTCTTGTTTTGTCAGTACCTTCTAGTGCTAGGGGGAAACCCTCGGCACGACCTACGTTATCTATGGCTGGAATTGTACCTAGTCAAGGGAAAACCTCTAACATATAATAATCTACAATTTATGTCCCTCCCACCCATACTAATGTGGTTAATCCCCCATCCAGTTCAGGTCAGCCCTTGGGGGCACAACCTGTAACTGTTCAATCTTCTGGAGGTTATGGTTATCAAATATCTGTAGGTAATCATCCACCCAATCCTATAGGATGCCTTATGCTAGAATTCCATACCCTAGCAACACTTTTATGCCATGGGGGCAGCCCAACTGGTCTTACATGCTAGCTATGGGAGGGATACCTATACATACTGCAGGAGGTGCCGGAGGATAGCCTTATGGAGGTCCTCCCCCTGGGGGACCTAATGGTCCCGGAGGATCTAGAAAATTTCCTCCTTATGGTCCTAGTGGTCCTAGTGGTCCTTGGGGGCCTGTTGGCTTTCCTCCTTATGGCTTTGGAGCATCTGGTGGCCCTCCACTTAGTGGTTCCGGAGGCTCTAGAGGTGTACCTCCTCGTGGCTCTGGAGGGTCTAGTGGTCTGCCTCTTAGTGGTCCTGGTGGTCCTAATAGTCTCGGTGGTCCCGGTGGCCCTGGTGGTCCTCCTCCTGGAGGCCCTAGTGGTCCTAATCCCATAAATCAACCCCCTGTGGGCAGATGTTTTGGTAGTTCTTTGTCACAGCAACCTATTTTTTTAGTAAACTTATGGTCCTACTAGTAATTATATGCCATATCAATATTATCAGTATGTGCAACCCAACCGATAGTTACCTTTCCTAGAAAATTTGGACTTGCTTGATTTTTCCAAGTTGAATAATGATCCCATTCAACACAATCCCTCATTGACTCCCATTCTGGTAAAGTTACCATTGGATATCCCAAATTTTGACGGGAAGCAAGGAAACGACCCGAAGAACCATGTTATGAAATTCCATTTGTGGTGTTCTTCCAACTCCCTCATGGATTACTCCGTTTGGTTACGACTCTTTCAGAGAACTTTGGCTGGTACAGCTGTGAAGTGGTATATTGAACTCCCACAACATTCCTTTGTGGATTTTGGCTCATTGGAAACCGTGTTTATTACACACTTTTAGCTCCCTATTCGTTATGAAACGAGCACTGATATTTTAACCTCTCT
Organism: Pseudotsuga menziesii; assembly: GCA_001517045.1. Taxonomy (NCBI): domain Eukaryota; kingdom Viridiplantae; phylum Streptophyta; class Pinopsida; order Pinales; family Pinaceae; genus Pseudotsuga; species Pseudotsuga menziesii. The sequence continues at coordinate 65,922 of LPNX010824431.1, read as the reverse complement.
GTGATAGAACACCTCTACCCACATTTATGATCATATTCATGAGTGGATAAGGTGGAGAAGGCTTATTAAGGCCCCTATTCTAGATCAGTTATTGGATGATTGGTTGACTAAATCCTTGTTACCTCCTATTTTTTGAGATGTGGCTATGGGCGGTGCCATTACCGAAGAGTAGGATATTAGTTGGGCTCAGTACCTAGACTTGGTCTATTCCCAATCTGGAACTCTTTATGACCTGATTCCTCAAGCTCCTCACCCCAGCACTGATCCTACCAAGCCACTAGCAGAAGTACCTGTTGATGGGATTGTTGGTTCAATCTAGTCCTTGTCAACAGTGAAACCTACCAAGCAAACCCAAAATTCCACCCCTACTCCTTCGACTCATAAGGTTTCCGCTAAGGTCAAATCTATTCAAAGTACTCAAACCTTGGGTAATAATAAAAAGAAAAGTAAAAATAGAAATAAAAAACCTGGAAACCAGCAGGAGACTCCACGACCAACCAACAGTGATAACAACAAAGGGAAAAAGAAGGCAAAATATCCTTGTATACTATGCGGTGGTGACCATTTTTCAAAGGAGTGTCCTTGTAAGGACAAAATCTCCCAGTTTCTAAAGTCCAATCTCGTACCTGCAGTACTTACAGATCATTTTCCCTCTCAACAACAACTGATAGACCACATGTCTAATCAGGGTAACTCTAGTTTGTCAGAGGAAATTCATATGATGTCCTCAGATACCATCAATCTGCAAACTTGAAGTCAGAATTATGACAAACCCACCGATAAGAAAGAAGATCATTCTTCTTCAAGGAAAGCTCCCTCTACTAGTTCTCTTGAATCCTCGTCTACTGTCCCCTTATCTATCGAGAATCCTACTCATGACATGATTTTTCACCCACCTAAGAGTACTCTTTGGAAATTTGTCTTTAATCCCAATGCTCGAGCTGCTCAATTTTATAATTTGGTTGAAGATCTCGCTCAGGCACCTTGCGCGATGTCGACCTTAGAGGTACTCCAAAGTTTCCCTACACAGCGTAAAAAATTGTTGACAGCATTAGGAGCTTTAGACCCGGATAATACTAACTTGATTCATTTCAATGTTGAGAACTACAAGCCTATATTACTGTATAAACTTGTTTTTCAGATCATTACGAAAGTAGTGGAAAAGAAAGTTTTTCGAATGGTACTGGATGAAGGAGCTTCGACCTTGGTTTTGTCTCTGACTTGTTGGAAGGCTCTCAGCTCTCCCGAGCTTGTCACATCACCTGCGACCCTTAAATATTTTGACAGAGGTGGTTTCCAACCCCATGGTCTCATATCAGCCCTAGCGGTTGAGCTAGGGGGGAAAAACCATTTCCATCTAAGTAGAAGTGGTAGATGCCCCTTTAGATTACAACCTCCTTCTAGGAAGGAATTGGTTCTATTCCATGACTGTTGTTGCCTCAATAGTATTCTAAACAGTCCAATTTGTGCATCTAGGGAGAATTGTTACTATTGATCTGCTTGATTTCTGTATGCCAGATGTTACTTCCTCCATGGCTAATAACATCTCCATTTT
>LPNX010824431.1:29755-50459 GCA_001517045.1 Pseudotsuga menziesii | reverse complement strand
CATTTTCAAATAAGTCTATCACAGTATTGTGTATTCTCTCATGCAACATAGTTTTACTATGCCATTAAAACAAACTTGAAAAACTATATCAATCAAATCCAAAGGATTAAGTAACACTAATGAGAAGACATAAATGTGGTAGCTATACAAACAAGTCATGTTTAACATGAGGCATTATATAGATGTATTAATATACATATTATTATATAAAAAAATAAAAATAAATTATCACTAAAGCATGAATCTTTGATTAAAGCATGAATATTTGTTTAAACTAATTTGCCAATTAAGTAGGTAGTGGATAGTGAATGGTGAAATGTTTTAGAACTTCAAACCATGTAATGATATATAAGGTATTTAAAAACTAGAAAAAACATACCTATTAGCATAATATAGGTGAAGACAACTTTGAAGTATTCTAAATTTTTTTTATACAGTCTCCATAGCTCCCACAGAGTCACGTAAAGGTGTAAATAAGCATATTTTATTTTGAAGCTTCAATTTCAGACTTTGAACGTGAAATTCTAACTTCCTCCCTAGCTCATATGGAAACATGCATTTGTGTTTTTATTTATTCAATGCAGTTTTTGTTTTTTTTTAACTTTCAATTTTCATTGGTTTCGAAGTAGCCCACTCGTTCATTATATCCACCGAGAGACATTAGCGAAACGATTATATTGATATTTCCATTTTAAAGACTAATGAGACTTCCAAAGAAGGAGATATAATATCATAACGAGATGTAACCCTTTGGTAACAGTTGATGTAAAACTGTTTGCTTTTTATGAACATTAATGTAGCATAAGTCTTATAGATGCGTTTCTTCCAAAACATTATCTCATGTAAAATTTTGGCTTTTGAATGTGACATTTTAGAGTTCTCATTCCTTCGTGAACAAAACGTGCATGTGTTGTAGATCAATTTCACAATAACTTACATCCATGCTTTATTGTCCAGTAATTCCGTATTCCGTGTATATGGATGCAATTACTGTATACCATAACTATAGATGCAATCCTTGAACAAATGAAGATTGAGACAGCACTTACATCCCTGCTTTATTGTACAGTAATTCTGTATTCCGTGTATATGGATGCAATTACTGTATTCCATAATTATAGATGCAATCCCTGAACAAATGAAGATTGAGAGAGCACCTTTATGCACTAGTGCATAATTTTCGAGCTTGAAAATTTTGAATCACTCATTGTCAAATATTAGTTTTCCATAAACATAATTTTTAGCCTTCGAGGTCGCTTAATCTTTCTAAGGTCGCAACCAAAACAAAATTTGCAAAACTTTCATTCATGTGCATAAACACTTAGCATAGCCAAGAATTTTATTACCTTTAAGCTGGTGATGAGATTTGAATTTCACGATTTGAACAGTGAAATATGCAGCCTAAAAGAACACAACAGGAATGCACAGTGACAACTCAAACATAAAAATAGATTGACAAAAACGCAACCGTATCGTATCTATAATGTATAGATATCGAATTGCGTATCCCTACGAAATTTCATTACACAAAAGGTGATCAATACTGCAGAATCTTAGTACCATGAATGAATGCAATTAAATCAAAGGATGGAAATCATTAATCATGTTCTTCTGCATGTTGAGGCAGATTCAAATCAAAAGGCCTTGGCGACATGGCTCCCTTCATAATCTTCTTCTGCTTCGAGATTCAAATCGAAGAGCTGCTGTGACACCTTTTTCATTTCAGGAGGAATGGGTTGCGAAGAATCATTGTTAGAGGTTGCATGAAGTCAATTCTTCCCTGCGGCGGCTCCCACACACCCATGCTGTCATAGCCACGTTTTTTTTGGCACACCTAAGTGGCGGCACACTTGGGCAAGGTGTCATGGTTATGATGGTTCGGCATGGAGTTGTGCTCTCGCTTGGCTAAGTTAGCAAACGCCACATTCACCACTGGCACGGAGGTCGGGAATGTGGCGCGCCTCAAGGTCAGCACCCACGTGACTTGGCACGGGCGCCCCTTGGCAAAGATGACATTGAGATGGGCGCACGACACCTTTGAGGCGCGCGACCCTTGAGCGTGCGGATGGGCATGCAAGTTAATGAAGGCGTTCGGTAAAGCAGGCGCGCGATCCTAGGTGTGGGCGCGCGGCCAAAGTGTGTGGACGACCCCTATGTGCGGATGGACAGATGTGTGGACAATTGGGCGCTTCGATAAAAGAGCGTTTTGGTAAGTAAACTGACGGGTGTGCGGATGATAGCAGTTGGGTGACGGGCACGCACGCACGACGGCACGGTTAGCGACAAACGACGGTCAACTAGATGGGCGCTTCGGTCAAAGTAAAGGGGCGCACGGCTCACCAGCAAAGTGTGTGCGCGACACTCTAGAGGCTTCGACAAGTGGACCCGTGAACGCCTAAGTCAAAGTGAACCTTGGTGCGGTGACATCAACAAAACAGTTAAGTGGGCCAAGTGTGTTTTGATGTTGACTTGGTGAACCGGCAAGGGGTGACTTGTGCGGTAAGCAAGATGTCAAGTTGACATGGGCAAGACACCTAGAAGGCTATAAGTAAACGAAGTGCAAGTCATTTCAAATCATCCAAGAGAGGATCCAACAAGTGATTGATCAAGGAGGATCAAGCTGCTGGAAATCTAAGGGAACAAAACAGAACTACACAGAGGTCTGCGGCATCGCTGAGGAGAGGCAGAGGAGGCTCGGCATCTTTGGCAAAGAGATAGTCTCTTACATTTTTGTATCTCTTGTATTTTCTGGGTGTAGGAGCCGAGTTGGGCGTGCACCAGGAGCTCTGCCTTGGGCAACTCCGTTTATGTAATACTGTTCCATTTTTATACAAGTTTAAAGGGCTCTGCCAGGTTGGGCAACCCACCATATTTCTCTGTGTACTATGTTTTACTTAGTGCTGTGTTTTACTAGTTTTTGGCTAAGTGTTGAATGTGCCAGCAAGGCTAATGGCTAAGTAAACAGTAAGAAGAGTTAAATTTAAAAAGACATAAAAATCGTTTCCGCAGGGTTAAGGCGTAGTCTGCAGGATAGGCACTTGGGTGGGCAATCCCTCAAGTAGCCTTCTTGGCAGTGCCGCACACCACCTTTGGCGAGTCAAGAGTGCTTGCGAAGTGTGGCTATGACAGGTGGTATCAGAGCCAAGCTATACCAGGGTTCGCTCTTCACCACTGCTTGGGAAGAAGGTGGTATCAGAGCTAAGACTCGGAGAAGTTTTGAGTAGAGCCACAGTTTGGAGAAGTTCGTGCGACAGGTGGTTGCAGTGAGGAAATTTTTGGTAACGCTCCGCAGGCTCGGACAGGCGTCCGAAGCTCAGATGCTCCGCAAGGAGGCGAGTGCTTCGCAGTTCAAACGCTTCGCAGACAGTGCGCACTGTAGAGGGCATGCACTAGTGAAATCGTGCACACTGCAGCAGGAAGTTGAGCGCTCCGCAGGAGGAGCCGAGCGCTCAGGGGATAAGCGCTTCGCAGCCGCAGAGCTGCGCGCTCAGGACGAGAGCTCCAGAAAAATAGAAACATGTGTTTTAGGGAAGCGTGCGTGTTCAGACAGCCGCAGTGGCACAAGGAGGTGCCGTTCGGCAGAAAAACAAAAAGCGTCAGTTTTTGAAGTGCGCTCAAGAAAAACGGAAGTGTGCTAAGGTGGGTGCGCTCCGCAGGTGATCCTGAAGTGGTGCGTTTGGCAAACGCCCGTTTCAGCAGATTGACCGAGAAAAGTTGTGCACTCTGGGAGTGCGACAATTATAGCACTTAGAAAAGTGTTGGGCGGGCAAGCAGGTGGCTTGACGTCAAGGTTGGATTTGGCAATAGTTTGAGTCTGCGGATCTGCAGCAACAGGAAATGAGTCAGATGGTAGATTTCGGCAAGAAGGAGACACTTGTGCAGAAATTCTTGCAAGCGTTGAAACCACTTGCAGAGATGACATGAGTTTCGGTCGAAGGGCAGACCACCGATTCGATTGTAAAGCTGAGTGAAACATTCGCAGTAGGATGTGAATAAGTTTCAGCCGCGTTGAAAGAGACGGCAGGCAACATTTGAGAAGTGGGACGAGTTCTTGAGGAAATGCTTCAACATGAAAGGGAGCAGGAAAAACGACGGCCGCAGGCTACTCGAAGTAAAGCTAAGTCAGAAGGCGCTCAAGGAGGGCCAAGACAAGAGAAAAAGGAAAAATAAAAAAAGAAGACAGTTGCGTGTTATTGTTGCGCACAAAACCACTACGTAAGAGATTGTCCGTTTAGGGCAGGAACTGTTGCGGGAGAGGGTTCTATAGCAAGGTTGATAGCAATGAGAGTGCTAGAAGAGGCACCTTCTAATGAGATTTTCGAGACGGTGAAGGCAATTGAATCTTGCCTTAGCGAAGCGGCCAGGGGTCGTAATGTAGATTGGAAAAGTATTGTGCAACAAGGTTTGGACTTCGTGGAAATGATGGTAAGTGGCCTGAGGGTTTCTGCGTTGGTTAACATAGGTTCATCTCACAGTTTGGCGAGCAACAAGACTGCGGTATCCCTTCATAGCGGCATGGAAAGCAGCCAATCAAAGTTCAAGGAAGTGAACTCTGCGGTAAGAGATGTGACAGGGAAGATATGCGCAGCACCTATTCGAGTTGGAAGGTGGCACGGCAAGATGGACTTGAAAGTTGTTCCCTTGGACGATCACTCTTTGATCTTGGGACAAGACTTTCTTCGTTTTGCCAAGGTAGTGCCAGTTCCGCATGCAGGACGGTTGGTGTTCTTAGAAGAGGATGGAACATGGAGCTTGCCTATGACGCAGAAAAGCCGGTTGGGATACAAAATGTGGGTGACTTCGGTACGGATTTTCGAAGACCCGGGTGAGTGTAAGCACTTGCCGCAGCAAAGCATAGGGAAGAAGACGGTTTCGACAAAGAACATCAAGCCAAGTATTGAGGTAAAGGCTGATCTATCCACAGCAGGAAGGTTAGCAGCATTGGAAAAATGCATGGCTTCGATCTATGAGGAGATTGATGCCTTGTGCATTTCAGAGGATCCTTTGCGGCAACATTAGAAGGAACAGTTAGGTCTTTCGATAACATGTGCAAAGGTTGCCGATGAAGGCACATTGGAGATGTCGTGCAACAGATTGGGTAATGACACTTCGGTTGAAAAGAACCTTGAGGCAGAGTCACACAAGGAGGTGTTGGCCAAAGCACAGGTTCTAGAGGAAACGCAGGTTGCAGAGAAGACGCAGGTTGCGGCAGGAAACCTTGAGGCAAAGTCACACGAGGAGGTGTTGGCCAAAGCACAGGTTCTAGCAGAAATGTAGGTTGCAGAGGAGAGGTAGGTTGCGGCAGAAATACAAGTTTCAGAGGAAACGCAAGTTTTTGAAGAAGTCTTGGATGGAGAAAACACCAGAGAAGTTGATCCACCACGTGATGCAGAGGACATAGTGGCGTTTTGCATCCATGCCATAGGAATTCTAGAAAAAAGAGTTGACAAGAGAGCGGTTGCAGCAGGTTGGCTGCCAACCAATCGAAATTGATGCGGTACTTGCTCATTTGGAAAGTAAGCGGTTGTTGGAACTGGTAAAAGAAGAAGTGGCTAAGGAAGCTGTGGCAGAGTTGTGCATTCTTCAAAAATAGGAGATGTTGGCATGCTTGGAGATGTGCGACGATAAAGCAAGCAAGCCATTTGAAGGGACAAGTAAAGCAACCAAGAAGCGGGCCAAGAAGAGGTCGCAGTAGACAAAGATGGTGTCTTCTGTTGGCTTAGATGACCGCACAGAGTTTGCAGCAGATATGAGTACTTGGACGACTGATGGTGTCGGGTTTGCAGAGTATTGGACTCGGTTGAAAGAGCTTAGTGTGAGCAACGACGCAGTCGACTTTAGACAGTTTGGTGTAGAAGATATGGGCGGCGGTGGCCTATGGCACCGCCCATGTCTTTTCACTTGAGCTAGCAGCAGTTAGGCTCACTGTCTTTGGCGACGGCAGTGAGGCCCTAGGCACCTTTGGCAAGGTGGCCTAAAAGACTGTTTTTCGCCAAGGTAAACAAAGTACAGTGCAGGAGGCTTGCGGGCACTGAAAGAAGAACGCTGGCAACATGATTCTAGAATGGGGAAGTTTGTCTTAAGTGATGAACACACAGTTGGATTAGCTACCTATCCAGTTTGTCCTTGAGGTGCACAACAAACGCAAACATGAAGGAAGGCATGGAGCACAGGTTGGAAGTAAGTGGTCAAGAAAGCAGTACTGCGGTTGAGTTATGAACAATTCAGATGTTGCGGCAGTGTGGATTTAGTTCACGTAGAGGTTGCAGCAGTTGACGTTGCCGAGACGGAAACAATTTTAAGTGGGGGAGGATGTCATAGCCATGTTTTGTTTGGCACACCTAAGTGGCGGCACACTTGGGCAAGGTGTCATGGTTATGATGGTTCGGCATGGAGTTGCACTCTCGCTTGGCTAAGTTAGAAAACGCCACATTTACCACCGGCACGGAGGTCGGGAATGTGGCGTGCCCCAAGGTCAGCGCCCACGTGACTTGGCACGGGTGCCCCTTGGCAAAGACGAAATTGAGATGGGCGCGCGACACCTTTGAGGCACGTGACCCTTGATTGTGCGGATGGGCATGCAAGTTAATGAAGGCGTTCAGTAAAGCAGGCACGCGATCCTAGGTGTGGGCGCACGGCCAAAGTGTGCGGATGGACAGATGTGCGGACGGAGGTGCAGACGGACATATGTGCGGACAGTTGGGCGCTCCGATAAAAGAGCGTTTTGATAAGTAAACCGACGGGTGTGCGGACAACAGCAGTTGGGTGACGGGCGCGCATGCACGACGGCATGGTTAGCGACGAACGGTGGTCAACTAGATGGGTGCTTTGGTCAAAGTAAAGGGGCATGCGGCTCACCAACAAAGTGTGCACGCGACACTCTAGAGGCTTCGGCAAGTGGACCTGTGAACGCCTAATTCAAAGTGAACCTTGGTGCAGTGACATCAACGGAACGGTTAAGTGGGCCAAGTGTGTTTTGATGTTGACTTGGTGAACCGACAAGGGGTGACTTGTGTGGTAAGAAAGATGCCAAGTTGACATGGGCAAGACACCTAGAAGGCTATAAGTAAACGAAGTGCAAGTCATTTCAAATCATCCGAGAGAGGATCCAACAAGTGATTGATCAAGGAGGATAAAGCTACTGGAAATCTAAGGGAATAGAACAGAACTACACAGAGGTCTGCGGCATTGCTGAGGAGAGGCAGAGGAGGCTAGGCATCTTTGGCAAAGAGACAGTCTTTTACATTTTTGTATCTCTTGTATTTTCTGGGTGTAGCAGCCGAGTTGGGCGTGCACTAGGAGCTCTGCCTTGGGTAACTTTGTTTGTGTAATACTGTTCCATTTTTATACAAGTTTAAAGGGCTCTGCCAGGTTGGGCAACCCACCATATTTCTCTATGTATTGTGTTTTAGTTAGTGCTGCGTTTTACTGGTTTTTGGCTAAGTGTTGAATGTGCCGGCAAGGTTAATGGCTAAGTAAACAGTAAGAAGAGTTAAAGTTAAAAAGACATAAAAATCGTTTCCGCAGGGTTAAGGCGTAGTCTGCAGGATAGGCACTTGGGCGGGCAATCCCTCAAGCAGCCTTCCTGGCAGTGCCGCACACCACCTTTGGCGATTCAAGAGTGCTTGCGGAGTGTGGCTGTGACAGATGCGGCCTTAAAGGCAATCAACAAGTCAAACATGGCTATGCGGCTCTGTTGCTCTGTGAGGGTTTCGCTATCGGAAGAGGGAAAATTCTTTTTGGCATTAGGATGTTTCCGTATTTTGGCAGCATTGTCATATTCCGTCGCTGCCTCCTCAACGATGTCCCAGGTACCCAACCAAAAGCATTTTTTACTAGTGGGGTCTCTGATCTCAGCAGCGTAGCGACCCCACTTCCTCTTTCTCACGCCAATGTAATGGACTTCCTTGGCGGCATTAGCGTTGTGATCGACTACTCCTTCATTATTGGAATTGCCTTCTTGATCTCTCGGAGCCATGGAGGCAGACTGTAAAATAAAGTGAGAAGATGAGCTCAATGAAGAAAAGACGGAGAGAAAAATAGCACTTTTCAATCCTTCGACAAAGAGAGAGTGAGGACGGAGAGTAAAAGTATCTTTGATTTATAGCGAAGGAAAGCAGCATCTCTGGACTCCGCTAAATCATTGGTGACGGTGGGCTGAGTCTGGAATTCTGAAGGCCAGTCCTTTTGTCGACTCTAATGGGCAGGCTTTTGGCGGCAGATGGCTCTTTGGAAGATGGGTCACGGACTCACTAATGGGAACTGGAAAGACGGTAGCAAATCGGCTTTGGAAACTTTATTGGTAAGTTGTCTTTGACCAACTTGATCTTTCGATTTGTGACGAGTCATTGGGGGGGCTGACCCTCATTGCCGGGATTTTGGTGGTGCATTGGCTTTTAGAACGTGGGATCGCGACTAGGAATCAGGACATTGGTGGCGCATTGGTGACTGCGCCGCATTGGATCGTGACTGGGAATCGGGAAGACAGTTGGGAACACTCCCCGAAAATTTGATTGGTGAGTTGTCTTTGACCAACTTGATCTTTCAATTGGTGACAGTCTTTAGGCAAAAGGCAATGTGGCTCTGACCAATGACGCATATACCTATATGCCCGAAATGGTTATTATATATCTCGAGGACTATGAATATTGAACGGCAAGATTGAACAGCAAAGCCGACTTCCGTAGGCATGGGTACTCGCGATAATTATGTTTGTCACATATTTATTGGTTTGGACACATTTTTAAATGTGCTGCGGCATTCGCAAACGTCGTTTGGCTGAAAGGTGGCAAGGCATGCACATAAATGTATCTGTCATACCGTGTTTGTATTTTATATGGATCTTTGTTATTTCGGTCAACCTTCAGTCATTGAGATTTGACTTCATGCTGGCTTAACCTTCCAAATATAGGGACCTCATCATCATTTATTTTTTATTTTGAATATGGTAAGTACTAAATAAAGAAACTTTTTATGTGTGGTTTAAAGAGTAGATTATTTTGACTTAAAACATTTATTTTTATTTTATTAAAAAATTTATTATTTAAAATTTATTTTTAATTATAAAAATGATTTTTTTAATCCAGTTGTCATAGTGAGGCTTTCCTTCTGTTTCTGGCTAGTTTTTATGAGTTTATGGTCTTAAATTTTCACGGCCATTAATTTTCACCAAATTTTCAAAACATGCCAAAACACTTCTAAAGCGTAAAATCATCAAACCAACAAAAATTAAAAAATTTATGGGTTAAATTCACTAGATTCTTGCTAAAAATTGCCCGAAAGTCAAACACTTGATTTCTCCCATTGCAACAATTGGATAAAAATAGTGAAAAAAATCTAATATATTATATCTTTGACTTTAATCATTATAATATGATAATTAAAAAAGGAATCCAAAATTCTCATCATTTTATACCTTCCCATCTAACCATTATATAATAGAATTTTGAAAAAAATAGTAAACAATAAATAAATAAATTATTTAAAAAAATAAAATAAAAAACTAAACTTTAAAATACTTAATTGACAAAGATACATGCATACACATTAACCTCTCCTCCCACTATGTAACCAATAATGAAGACAACTATCAATAATTTCTATGTATTAATTCAGATGGACTCATCATCCATCATCATAATAAATTTGGACTATTATTAAATAGTAAATTTACTAATCTAGAATACTTATCCGAGCTAAAAGATTTGAGAATTAAAACTTTTTCTAAAATTTTAAGATGTCACACTTAAAACCTCCTCTAAATTTTAACTTGATGTACTTTTGGTAAATCATTTCACACTTAAAAACTCTTCTAAATTTTAACTTAATGTATTTTTGGTAAATCATTTCATATTGGTGAATATAACTAGTCAAACTTTTTTTATTGTTATTAGTTTTGCTTTTTTCACACGATTTTGCGAACTTTTTGAAAGTTTTGCAATATTTCAATATTAAACAAAACATTTAACAACATAAATTAAATTTAAGAATTTCTAAATTATAATATTCTAGTTTTTAATGTATTGATGTAGGACATTTTTGAATGGGACATAAATCTATGAAAGAGGGTTTATAATTGTTAGACATTAAAAATAATAAAAAATAAATTTTAACACTAAAAATTCTAGGTATATGTGGTTTTAAATGTAATATGATAGTTGCTATGTCTAATGGGAAGCTAACTATACTAGAGAGTTCACTTATATCTATTGAATGTGACACTTAGTAGTTTATCCAACTCTTTAAAGACAAGACAAACAAGAAGAACTAGGAGGCTATTGCACATGCCTCATTTGGCTGCAGCGGGCTATTGAACAAGTCTCTGATAAAATTACAATGCAACTCTCAAATCGAGCTTTTGATGTAAATAGACATCATTCTCAGTCAAAAGAGAGCCACCAACACTCTTCCTCCTTTCTATCACTTTATGATTACATGATCAATCTTGAGAGGAAGTATGAGTAGACTTTGGGTCAAGCTCCTCCTTATGTTATCTACTTGATAGATTATCAAGTTGTAATGGTCTTATAGCCACAGATGTGCCGACCGAAAAAATTGTCTCTGATGTCCATTTCCTTAATACCTTCCCTATCAAGCATGTGGTGTTTTCCAGAGTTAAGGATGTCTTGGTTCAATGGGAAAGAAGGAAGTTTCTTACAGGTTCAAATCTTCAAAGAAGTGTTTCACCCCTTGTAGTCATCTCACCTATGCAAGCACGAAACAATAAAGAAGGGATTTGTTCCAGACTCTAGTGTTGTAGAGATGCCTATTTTCTATTGTAATATTTCCAAAATTGTTAAACGGAACCCTTGCCACAATGGTAATTAAAAGCATCTTGTCAAAAAGTACACTTGGTCCAAGATTTAGTGGGATAGTTAGTATGGCATATTCCCATTAACAAACACACATTTTAGGAAAATAAATACAATATTTCAAGTGTTGTATGTTGGAGGCATTATCCATATTACACACTTTATTTGGTCAATTTTGGCCTAATTACCCATTATCCTAAGTTTAATTGACCTAATTGGCATCAAATGAGCACACCATGACATCGGCATGAGCACACCCACACCTTTCTTCAATCAAGGAGGCCAACTAAGCCTTCTCCTTCAAACGAGGAGGCCATTTGGGCTTCCTCCTTCAAACAGAGAGCCATTTTGGGGTGATCTGAGTGTCATAAGTGCACCTAATTGCTAATTGATTGTTGTTTCACCTAACAGATAGTTAAGTTGAGTTGTAATGGCACCTTCATCATGCAATTGTCTATTTTAGGCTAATTGGGATGAACTTGAGTGAACTAATGCGCCTCCAGCCACTTTTGATGACCAATATCATTTCAGTTAACTTTATCGGAGCTACTTGGAGTTAGTGATATGCTACCACCTACTATTTGGCATGCAGTGAAATGTGTTTGAGTTACATTCAGTTAGACTTGGTCATCTATTGCACTCTGATTCAGTTAGGACACAGTGTGAGTCAATCATGGCTAGATTAGTGTTTAACTAAGTGTGTCTAGTGTTGCTGAGAGTCAGTTAAGCTACACTCATCCATTCAATTCGAATGACCTCCTTGTGAATTGGAATTGGCTTGGAATTCATGCATTCTGCATGACATTGTATTGAATTATTCATTATATTATTGATTATAGAGAGATACAACCTCCTATTGCAGTATCATTACATCATTTCATGTTTAATTTGTCTTGAATCTCTTGTGAGTATGTGCTTTGTCTCAAGATTGCTGTGACGAAATTAATATGGTACCGGAGCCATAGCAAGATGAAGTTATTGTTTAAGAAAAACATGATTTTTTTTGGATCTAGCATGAATAATTGAGAAAAATCTCAAATTCCAACACTGCACCAGAAGTTGAAGGTTTACTACTAAATACCCCAAGTAAAGGAATTGTTGATCAAGTGTGCTTAATCAATTATGTTGGGTGTGATGAAAACCTGAAGTGTGCAGGATGTCTAACATTATGATGACTTTATTATGTTGATTGCAGGTTTTTACAGGTTCTTCACTGCATTTGCTACAGCAGCTCCATGGTTTCTTCTCTAGATCCTCTCACCTCCTTTAATTACCACCAATGGAAGGAGGATATGGAGATTCAGATCCTTTCAAGAGGGCTCTACCGAGTCACAATGAACATAGAATTAGAGCTTAATGATGCTGCTGAGAATATAAAATACTGGAATAAGCTGGATGAGGATTATGGTTTCTTGTGCTTGTCTATCTCCAAGGATCTTCTTTTTCCACATCTCACGATTAAAGACTCCGAAGGAGATTTGGGATCATCTCGCTACCTTATTTGATAAACAAGATGATGTTTGTGTCTATCATCTTGAGAACGAGTTCATCTCCCTGAATCCAGGCAGCTTCAGATCCATGAATGAATTTTTCACAAAATTCAAACATTTGGTGCTCTAGTTAAAGTATTACAAGATTGAGAAGGATGATGATCAACTCATCCTATCTATCCTCTCAAAAATTGGTCTGGATTATTCAGTCTTTGTTTCAACATTCCATATTGGGAAGCTAACAATACCAAATTGGAAGATGCCTTAACTGGATTCCTTCATAAAGAACCTTACAAATGAGTATGACAAGCTTCTACCGATGGGGATCCTGAGATCCTCAGAAAAGCAAGCTTTGTTTGCTTCGGTGTCAAAATATTCGAAGGGAAAAGGGAAGGAATCCAAAGGCTAAATTTGATGCTCCAAATCCTAAATAAAAGAACCAGCAGCAAGAAGAGCCTTCTGGCTCAAAGAAACACAAGAACAAAGGACATCAAGGCAAGGAGAAATTCAAGTGTTCCTACTGCGGGAAGGGCTTCCACCCTGAACATGCCTGCGTGAAGAAGAAGCTTGATGAGATGACTCTCCTCTTGGAGAGAAACAATATCAATCTTCTGGAGAGTGTTCGTAAGAGAGATGACCAAGATTCGAATATCCAGCAAGAAAGAGGTCATGCTCTCATGGCAAGCACCTCGAAGCCTAATGCTCTCCTAATAGACTCGAAAGCTTTGAATCACATGATGGTAAGAAAAGACTCCTTCTCATCACTAGACAATGACAAAAGCATTCCCATCAACATGGGAGATGATTCTACCATCATTTCGAAAGGTAGAGGTATAATAAATCTTGAGCATGGAACCTTTTTTAATGTTTTGTATGTACCCTCCTTGGCCTCCAACCTCCTGAGTGTATATCAAATGGCTTATACTAGAGTTCCCAAGTGAGTAAATTTCATCCCCAATGATGTAGAAATTAATGAGATTGGATTCAGGAAGCTTGTTGCAAAAGGCTTAGTAAACCATCATGCTAAGGCCTATGAGTTTTCCCATTTTGTGGCAGATGCAAGGCCCACCGCTATTCTGATTCATGGAAATGAGGTCAGTAGGCTATGGAATGAGAGGTTCGGTCATTTAAACTTCAAATACTTGTAGCAAATTTAGAAAAATTCCATGGTTGAAGGTATCCCAGCCATCAAATATACCAAAGGAATTTGCAAGGGTTGTATTGTCGGTAAACACCATGAACGCAAGTTTGATCGGGGGAAGGAAAGCCGAGCAAAGATTATTTTGGAGATGATTCATTATGATATCAGCAGACCTATTCCAACCACATACACAAATGGATACTGGTATCTACTCACCTTCATAGATAATATTTCTAGATACACTTGGGTTTTCTTCATCAAGAAAAAATCTGAAGAGTTGGAGAAATTGATAAATTGCAAGCACTGGTTGAGAATGCCTCTGAGAGAAAGATCAAATCTCCCTGATATGATAATGGAGGGGAATATATAACTTCTGAATTTCTGTAGATATGTTCTGACAGTGGGATCAAGATCCATCATTTCATTCCCTACACTCCCCAGCAAAGGTGTAGCAGAGAGAAAGAATCGAGCACTCAAGGAGATGACCACATGCATGCTGGAAGACAAAAGTTTGGCTGCAACTTTGTGGGCTGAGGCCATGAATTTTGCTTCATACGTTCAAAACAAAGTACCTCACTCCTCCATGAAAGGAAATACTCCTTTCAAAGCCTATTTTGGACACAATCTGGATGTGTCAAATTTCAGGGTGTTTGGGTCCGTTGCATGGGCTCAGATTTTGCTTGACAAGAGAAAAGATTTGCAACCGCAAAGCAATGAAATTTTTTTCATTGAATATCTAGAAGAATATAAGGGATTGAAGCTGCTGAATATTATAACAAAACAAATTTTCATTGAAAGAAGTGTCAAATTTGATGAGCCTCTCCAAGAGGTAGAACTAGTTGAAGAAAATTATGATGAAATTCCCTTCTGTTTTGCTGATCAATTGGGTGACGAAAGTGTGAGTGAAGGTTCTGATATTGCTGATATGATATATGATATCAATGAGAAAAACACATCAGGATCAGAATCAGATTCTGAGATTCCAAATCATATTCAAACTTGGGCCAAAAAGACACTATCTTTTGTCAGGCAAAACATTGGAAATCCTGTAGATCCAAGAAGAACCTGGTCTGATTTTCAAAGAGCAGGTATTGGTCTCTCTTGTCATGAATCATTGTTGTACGAGACCTATTATTTAATGATTGGGTCAGATCCTAATTCCTACTACCATGCTCGTAAATATCCGAGATGGCAAGCTGCTATGGACAAAGAGTTTGATTCTCTTCAAAAAAATGTTACTTGGGAGCTAGTTTCTCTTCCACCTAGGAGGAAATTAGTTCAATACAAGTGGGTGTTTCAAAAAAATGTTGATGATGATGGAAAAACCTGAAAATATAAGCCAATATTGGTTGCAAAAGGGTTCTCCTATGTCCAAGGAGTGGACTATCATGATACCTTTTCACTTGTGGCGGAGACAGACTCCATCCGCCTAGTTTTGGCCATTGCGGCATCGAAGCACTGGGAGGTGCATCATATGGATGTCAAGAGTCCATTTCTACATGGAGACCTTCATGCACAGATATACATGAAGCATACCAAGGGATATATTTCAGATCCTTCTTTGGTTTGCAAATTACAGAAGTCATTATATGGGTTGAAATAGGCCCCAAGATCATGGTATGCTAAGATGGATGCCTTTCTGCTTTCACAAAACTTCAAAAGGTGTAAATTAGATCCGAAAGTGTATATAAAATAGTTTGATGGTAATTTAATGATATTTTTTTATATGTTGATGGTATTTTGATTACAGGAAGCACACTTGCTTCTGTTACCTTCATTAAAATTGCCCTTCATGATGCATTTGAGATGAGCGATTTGGGGTTCTTGAAGCAATTTATGGGGCTTGAAATATCACAAGAATTTGATGGGATAATGGTAACTCAGTATAATCACATTTCATACCTATTAATTAATTTTAACATGGCCGAATGTAAGTCTTCTCCATTCCCTTTCTTCTCAGGGATCATCCTTGAAGAGGGAAAAAACACTCCACCCATGGATTGCACTATCTACCGCCAGTTGATTGGTAGTTTGCTTTACTTGACACATTCATGGCTTGATATTTTTTATTCCATGAATGTTGTATCAAGATACATGTAGTATCCTCATGTGATCTTCATTGGAAGGAAACCAAGAGGATCCTTCAGTACATTCAGGGCACAAGATCCTATGGCATTCACTATGCTATAGATTTTGAGCTAGAGTTGGTTGGTTATATAGATTCAAATTGGGCAGGGGATTCCATAGATTGAAATTCCACTTATGGGTATGTATTCATGTTTGGTAGTGGCCCCATTTGCTGGTCTATAAAAAATCAGGCTGCCATTGCATTGTCCTTAGCAGAGGTTGAGTATAGGGGAGCAGTGAATGCTTGCATCCAAGTTGTTTGGCTGTAAGGCATTATTTCAAATTTTGAGATTAGTAGTACTTTGTTCACATTCATATTTTGTTATAGTAAAAATGCTATTAAGATCTCCACAGATCCAGTTACCAGGAAAAGGACCAAACATGTTGAGATACACATGCACTACATGAGGGAGTTGGTGCAAGACAGGACTATTGTTTTGCAATACTGCCCTATAGATGAGCAGATTGCAGACATCTTCACCGAGATATTTTCTGATAAAAATTTCACTTACCTTGGTTCACTATTGAGGGTGAGTTCATCAGGGTGATCAGTTACTTCTTCATTTTTCATCTTGAGCGGGGTGGGGTCTCCCATTGGGTTTTCTAGTGTAGGGGTTCGAACCAAAACCAACCCAACCAGCACCTCCAAGATATTCAGGGTCCTACACTTGATAGGATCACCAAATTTATCTTAACTACCAACTTCTATGCTAAATTTGTCCCCCAACAATTTTTCCTCTGCAATCGCCTTTTCGCAATTTTCCCTTCCCACAACTCTATTTCCACAACAGAGTTTCCCCTATTGGGTTGTGGGATGCGAGATCTAAAAACACCCAAATTCGTGTTCCACAACTTTCGTTCCACAACGGCCTTCCAAAAATTGAGTTCTGGGATGTGGGATGCGAGATGCCAACTTCCCAAAGTTGCTCCCCCAAAACTTTCATTCTGAAATGGTCTTCCAAAAATCGGGTTGCGGGATGCGAGATTCCAACTTCCCAAAGATGCTCCCCCGTAACTTTCCTCCCACAAATCCTTTTTGGCAAATTTTCCCACTGTTAGATCTTTTCGTTCCAGCCTTCACCACAACCGTCGATTTTCCTTTTTATGTATATCACCCAAAACTTGGAGGACCCGTTATATCCCTCACAACTCCAATTGCGGATTCCTCTTGGACCATCAGCTCTACATCTGCAGATCCAATATCCACCATTCATTTTCTGCAAAAACTTGTTAAGTCAGAAAACTTGTGTTCTGCGCAAATTTGATCATGGAATTGATCAATCCAAATTTCAACCTCTTCGATCCATCATTCTAGTCCTCCCATGCATGCATCTACCCTATCCTTCAACGATTCCAACAAAATCTAACTCTTAAACCAATAATTGTAGAGAAATCTACAATTATTCATGAAAACGTCGAAATCGTTTTGCATAGCTACACTGCTCAAATTAATGCATACATCTAAACTAATAGCACTCAGAACACATGGGTAACTCCTATTAGTGAAATAAAAGCAAATACACACAACTCTTGGCCCACTTTCAGCCTCCTCAAATATTTACAAGTCGGTATAGACAAAGGTCTGTCCGCCTCTCTGCAAAACACAGTTTTCTTCTGAAAGATGGAATCCTTTCAACCTCTACAACCTCGATATTTAATTTACTCTACTACCCGTCTACTTATTCAGTCCTGTAACAAATTTACAAAGCAATATGTGAAAATGTCTCTGTCTAAACAAACGGTTCAGTGGCTGATCTCCATGCAAGGAGCCATAACTCGCTATTATTCCTACAGTTCTAACATCCTATGACTAAGTAGAATGACTCATCACTATCTAGAATATTCATAAAACATAAGCTATTTACAATGTAATAGTCTAGAGACTATTAAATCAAAACAGTGTGTAGACCCCTTCCTAGGCCTGATCTAGCATTGAACTTGGAATTTGAAATGGAGAGCAAGATGCTCCTACATCATTTTCCTCTTTCCTCACATAGATTTTATTTTGAGCATTGTTAGAGTTACATTTTTGTACAGGGTGACCTATGGCCTTTGTTTCCGGGGCCCTAGCATTTTATGCATTTTTTTTACTCCTCCTAAGTATAGATTAAGGGGGGGTGTTGGAGTCATTATCCAACTTACACACTTTATTTGGTCAATTTTGGCCTAATTACCCACTATCCTAAGTTTAATTGACTTAATTGGTATCAGATGAGCACACCATGACATCAACATGAGCACAACCATGCCTTTCTTCGATCAAGGAGGCCAACTAAGATTTCTCCTTCAATTAGGAAAGCTAATTGGGCTTCCTCCTTCAAACATGGAGCATTTCTAGGGTGATTTGAGTGTCATAAGTGCACCTAATTGCTAACCAATTATTGTTTCACCTAACAATTAGTTAGGTTGATTTGTAAAAGTGCCTCCATCATGCAATTGTCTATTTTGGGCTGATTGGGATGAACTGGAGTAAACTAATGTGCCTCCAACGACTTCTAATGACTAGTATCACTTCAGTTAACTTCGTCAGAGCTACTTGGTGTTAGTGATGCGCTACCGCCTACTATTTGGCATGTAGTGACATGTCTCTGAGTTACATTCAGTTAGAATCAGTCATCTATTGCACTCTGATTAAGTTAGGACTCAGTGTGACCCAATCATTGCTAGATTACTGGTTAACTAGGTGTTCCTAGTGTTGCTGACATTTAGTTAAGCTACACTCATCCATGCAATTCGAATGACCTCCTTGTGAATTTGAATTGGTTTGGAATTCATGCATTCTACTTGACATTGTATTGAATTATTCATTCTATTATTGATTATACAGAGCTGCAACCTCCTACTGTAGTTGTTATAGCGGATTTCACCACTCTAGGTGAATCACACTTTTTATGGCCTTCCCCTGTCCCGCTGCAGACTCCTTAGACCCCATGGACCATTTTTTGTCCTTTGATGTTTTCTTGATCATCCCTAAAAACACATAAAAAATGATACATGTGACTTTTTAACCTATAAGCGCATATATACACAGGTTTGACCACTAAAACCATGTACATCGAGATGTGTGCATAATCCAAATCCTTTTGGAGTTTTCCTTGACATGGATCCGACTCATTTGACTCCTGACCTTCCATATGCCTTTAGATTGCTTGGATTCGACCTTTCATTATCCCTTTGAAAGCTATATAAGGAACCCCTTGGTACATTGAAGGCAAGAAGAGGGAATTGAGAGCAAAGAAACTATAGTCCATTGTTGCTGGAACTTATACTTGAGTCTGCATCCCTTTGTCCCTTGGAGCACTTTTGTGTTCTTCCCAAGATTTCCTTTTGCTTCTGAGCTTGCTATTGAGACATGGAGGATTGAAGTGGTGGAGACCCAAGTGGGGGATTCAATTTCTCCGGTTCGCAAACGTGCCGTCAGAGGTTGTATCTATCTTGTAATCTCTGATTTATATTAATAGAAATATCTTTTCCTGTCCAATCATGTGTATTTGAATGAATATTGTATCCATTGGATTATGTCAAATGCTTTTACATTATTGATTATATATGCTAGAATAGATCTAACACCATGATATATAGTATGCTTGTATTGTTTACTTGTTGTTGAGGAGGTAATATATCAATTCAAGATGAAGATTGGAAAGCTCAACGGGGATCTACTTCAACCATCCGGAATAAGGTACGATGTCTGATCCTTTAGTGTTAGACATTTAATTTCTATTGCATATTGGAAACTTGATTGATTTCTGGAGTCAAGCTATCTGTTGTGGTACCCCAAGCCATAGGAATTTCTCTCCATAACAGAATTGGCGACTCCACTGGGGAGTTCCTAGTAGTTGTCCTTTGGGGGTTGTTTTCTCGGCATTCAATGTATTTGAATTGCTCTTTCTCTCTTGTTTCTGTGTCGGATCTGGGGGCATGTATGCCTGGTAGAGTCTGATTGGTGTAAAGTTTGTCTCAGCCTGCCTATTTGCCTTGATTTTATGAACCTTTTCTTCCTGTATACGGGTTTTTGATTTATAGTCGTGTATACACGCGGATTCCTCTACAATTTCCATGTATACACGCGGGTTTACTGCGAATAGTCGCGTATACCCTTGGTTTTTCCTTTTTGTGGAAGATAATTGGTTGTTGGGTGAATTTTGTTAGTTGCTGAGTCTCCTTTGACACTGCCTGAGTCTATTTAGACCTCTGTTTCTAACCAGAAATGTTTTCTTTTAGCCTAATTTTTTTTTTGGAAAGTTCTTGTCATGGCATTTTCAATTTTTTGTTTGATATTAGTGCATTAGAGTTCTTTTACCTTAGTACTTTGCTTGAGTGCTGTTTGGGTCTGCTTGCAGAGTCTAAGGGTCATAGAATCATTCTTTTTGCATCTCTTTTATTTTCAAAAAATCCAAAAACATGTGCTTATCATCATGCATTGCATTTTGCACTTTGCATTGTACTTGCACTAGATCTAGATTTGCTTTGGAGTACTAGTTAGGACTTCATATAGGAAAATTTGTATTTATCATTTGAAGAAGAATTGTGCATTTCACGTAGTAGCATACCCTGTTTTCATGGACACAATGCATTTTCATTGATTGTTAGGTGTGCATTTTACTTCATGTTGCGTCATAACACCACTAGTTGCACGGTCATATCCCTTTTTTGAGTAATAAAGCCAACTAAAATCAACACTAAATTAAAATGAATTACACTCTTTTCTTTTCTAGGGTGCACCAACAAGCTTAGGTTTTAGGATCTTGGAATAGTTCATTGTAAGTCAATTCTCCAAGATCACCAAACAACAACATCTAGGTGTCTGTCCAAGTGAGTGTGTGAAATCCTTGGTGTAACCATTGTTCTCAGGATCCTCCTCTCAAACAGGAGTTAAGCACGAGGCAGTGTGAGCGGTTATTGATTGGGATGACCCCTAGTCATCACTGAGTAGCACCAGAGATATTTCCAGGATTGTATTCGTATCTGGGGGCTCTTTCGAGAGTTTCGGGCTTTGCTACCCTGCCCATACAGCCAATCTCACCTGCGACTGTCTACCTGAGCATTGATTATATTGAGGTAACCTTAGTGGCCTTACCTAGGATATCAAGGGAGTACTTGTAGAGGTTATTCTGTAGGTGTCCCGTCCAGGT
>LPNX010824431.1:10348-24545 GCA_001517045.1 Pseudotsuga menziesii | reverse complement strand
TGAGATACTTTTATCCTTACCTTGGATTCCGACAGCTGTAACCTTTGTTTCATCACCTGAGTCAGATCCCAAGTCTTGAATAGCTGCTGCAGTAGCTTTTGCTTTGCCATCATTTTTGTTTCCTCCATACTTCTTTGGCCTTAACTCGGGATGAAGCTTCCAACACTTAGAGACATCATGTCCCTTCTGACAATGCGAACATGTAGGCTTTTCACCCTCTTTCTTAACAGTAGCCATCTTCTTTTTCCCCTTATCTTTACCTTTTGATTTGCTGTCAAATTTAAATGACTTCTTCACAAAAGTATCATTAGCATGCTTACCCCTGGCTTCTAAATGGGTAGCTTGAACACATACATCATCCAAATTACTGGAATTAAACATCAACAAGGTATGTTTCAAATAAGAATGCATGCCATCAATGTACTTAAGAAGAGTTTCCTGTGTATCTAATGAAACATTCAATGCAATAGCCCTCTTTCTGAATTCATGAGTATAATCTTGAATGCTTTGTCCTTTAGCTTGTCTAAACATTTGCCAATTCATGGTTAATTGCTGCATGTGACCTAAAGGATAAAATTAATTTCTTAATACTTCGATGAATTCATTCCAAACTGAAATAATTTTACCATTCTTTCAAAGATCTTGCTGAATCTTGCTCTCCCACCAAGTAAGAGCCATTCCACTCATCCTGGAAGGGTCATCATTAATGCCCTGCACCCTGTAATATACTTGAAGCTGCTTGATCCAATTATCTAATTTTTCAGCATCTACATCTCCATTATAAATAGGTAATTCAAATTTTACATCCAATTTGAAATAAGGCATATTAGGACTTGCATTATGAGAAGTATGAGAAGAAGAAAAAGTCTGTTTAGTATCAGGAGGATCACCATCACCTCCTACTCCTTTACCCTTTTCTTCCGGCTTCACTTCTGCATCTCTGGATGAAGATCCTTCTTCTTTCTTCTTCCTTTCTGCTCACTCTTTGAGTAGAAGTTCCATCATGGATTTCATGCTCATAAAAGCCTCCATAAACTCAGTTTCAGACATAACAGGTTTTTCCTGTTCGGTGTGTCCTTCTTCTTCCCTTCGTGGAGAAGACATGGTTCTTGAGAATGTTCTCCTGGAGCCAATCTCAGGATCTCCTTCAACTAATTCTCCTTCACCAAGCTTTAACCCGGACCTGGTAAGCATTCACAAAATTGCACAACAGTCAACCAGCTCTGATACCATAATATGATCCGTAGGACCTCAACTTTAGTGCATTAAAAGTTTGTTGTAAAAGAATGCGTGCAACAGGTTAATTAAAGGGACAGCATGAACAGAAATTAAATGCTCAGAATAGGAATGAAAAACAAGACTGATAAACAGATACCAAGCAGAAAACACAGAACCAGAATCACAAACAGAAGTTGATAACATAGTTTACCCCCTCCACTGGGCTACGTCTCTAGGTCCCTCTCCAATGGGTACCAATCCAATTAATCTCTTAAAATGGTACAAAATGGTTTTGGAAACAACTTCAGCAACTGTAAAATAAAATGTTGGATAGAAATTTTTTAAGACTCCTCTCTGAAAGCTACAAAATTGGACTTCAACAGACAAAAGAAGCCAAGTTATAACTGAGAATAGTTGACTTCAAAAGCAACAACACATGGACATTTTTCATAGAAAAATGCTCTCTCCAAGCTTCTCATCACAGAGAAACGTTGTGCTGTCGTTCTCCAAAAAATCCTCTAATCGTTCCCCCCGAAACCATCCCTGGTTCCTCTCCTTTGTTCCTCATCTTTGCCGTTACAAAGGAGTCAAAACGTCAAAGAAATGTGACTGTTCACATCCCCTAAAACGCGACATCAAGACTGTTCATATGCCTTTCGTCGTTATTCCAGCTGTGGCATAACTGCCAAGAAAGCTTTGCCAAACTGTTACAACTAAGCCATGCCATGCGCATTGCCATGTTTGAATCGGAGGTTGTAGTCATATGCTCGTCCGTCACTGCGGAGGAGGATACGCAATGGGCTCCGACGGTCTCAATCGCAATCGGCTGTCGGTTGGTTTTCGAGTCGGAGGCTTTAGTTACTTTGGTTTCTGTAGTTGCAGATGGCGCACCACTTATTTTTCTGATTCTGTCGAGTTATTTCTCCGATGTTTTAAGTTTTGGGCTTCCTCCGTTGTGGCTGCTGGAAGTGTTGTTCTTCCGATCAAGCTTGTGGCCGTCATTGCAGACTGTTTATCGCTCTGACTTCCAATCTGTTCCGAATGTCTTTAAGCTTCCACCTTTGTGGCTGCCGGAAGCGTTGTTCTTTCAATCAAGCTTATGGCCATCATTGAGGACTGCTTATCGCTCTGACTTCCGATCCATTCCGAACATCCATTAATCTTTCGCCGTTGCGGCTTCCGAATCGTTCTGACTTTCGATCCATCCGAACGTCTGTTAAGCTTCCATTGTTGTGGCTGCCAAATCGTTCTGACTTCCGATCCATCCGAACATCCATTAAGCTTCTACCATTACGGAAGGGAGAATTCTTTGCGAGCCCCGCCGTTGCGAAAGAGGAAAGGCTTCTGGGCCCCGCCGTTGCGGAAGAGGAAAGGCTTCTGGGCCCCGACGTTGCGGAAAGGGAAATTCTTCTGACCTCCGATCTGCACGGCTTCTTGGTGTATCCGCCATCCGATTTTCTTCATGCGCGGCTTCTATGAACCATGTACCATATTGGATCTTTACAGAGGAATAATCCACCGGATCACTTATCCAGCCCTTGTTTGCTTGCATTTGGCTTTAGATTTTATTAGTGATTGCTTTGTGCACGATAGTTGGCCTAGGGTTTACATAAATAGAGAGTCTTTGCTATTTTTTGAGTCATTGTGGATTCGAGTGTGGTTCCTCACCGTTCTCGTCGTTTAGCAGGACTTCCGTCTTCTACTTCTCCTCCTCCTTTGGGAGAGAGACCTAGATAGTCTAGGCGGACTATTTCACACATTGATTCACACACCATGGGAGATCATTCAGAAGATATTCCTGAACCACCTCCTCCCATTCATGTAGACAATGGGGAATTTACTCCTACTTACGATCCTTCACCCGACCTAGCTAAGTTTGGTCCTATGATTTCTGAGATAGGAACCTTGCATGATAGACCTACTCACTCTAGGGTTGATTCCCCATTGACACATTACTGGTATGGAATGCTGAAAGATGCCGAGACTCATTTTGAACCTGCCAGCACTAGCTACGGTGGTTATGCTACATCTGGTTTCCCTGCACATGATTTGACATTTCGTGTCGAATATGACTTTGAGCTTAGCACTATGCCTGGGGGCACTCTCATTCCTTACCATGTGGAGAGGTTTGGGAGCACTAGTCACATTGCACCTTCCGTCCCAGTGGTGGAAGCTACATCGTATCTCCCTCCTAGGTCTAGGGTTAGCGATCCGATTAGGATACCAGATACAAGACGAGTGACGATAGGAAGCAGTACATATATTATTACTCGGATTACTTCATCCTCGGTTCCTAGTTCTTCAAATTTACATCCTCGACCTTATTCACATGGTCCTTTGAGCCGGTATATGGCTACGAGTCAGGTCCATACTGCGGTTACTAGGATAATTGTGTCTCAAGTTCACATACTGCCCGTTCCTTCGGAAGGCTATGTTCACACTTCTAGAGGTCAGCTTGATACTTTCGGGGTGTATATCCCTACTTCCGGTATGTATATCCCTACTTCTGGAGCTTATCTTCCTACCTACGGAGTGTCTCATGGGGCATCGCATGCGATGACCTATGGACCTTATTACGGGACGCAGTATGGACAGGTTTCTTCACCTTATGGAGGCGGGTATCAACAACCTGCTTACTCTCCTAATTACGACTTCGTAGCTCCTACTAGTCAAGGTCCACCATATTATGGTACTTCCACACCACCCTATATGGGTCAGACAGGAGGAGGACACTATGGCCAAGGCCATGGTGGTAATCAACCCTATATGAACCAGGGAGCGGTCCATTGACCTCATCATCCTAGGCTCCCTTTCCTCATGATGCTTAATCTTCTTGACTTATCGAGACTTACGAATGATCCTGTGGCTCATGACCCGGCTTGGCCGGTTGTCCCTACCAAGCTTCCTTCGGACATACCTAAGTTCGAAGGAAAATCGGGAGAGGATCCGAGTGAACACGTTACTACATTTCACCTATGGTGCTCTTCGAATTCATTACATCAGGACTCAGTCCATTTGAGACTATTTCAACGCACCCTTACAGGCCCTACTGTGAAATGGTATCTAGAGTTACCTAAGGGAGCTTTCACTTTGTTCGACGACCTTGCGATGACTTTTCTTAATCACTTCCAGCTACCAGTGCATTATGACGTTGGTACTGAACTCTTGTCGACATTTTGGCAAGATAAAGCCACCCATATTTATGATCATATTCAAGAGTGGTGTAGACGGAAGAGATTAATTAAAGATTTTATACCACCAGAGTTCCTCCTCGAGTGGTTCCTCAAGTTGTTATTGCCATATATAGCGAAGGATGTTTCCACATCCGGAGTGCAGAATGAGGAACAAGCGATATTTAGGGCAGAAGAATTGGACTTGATCTATGCTCAGTCCGGTTTGTTGTATGAGATTATTCCCAATGCTCCTCATTCCAGTTTCGATCCCAAAGTCAAACCCGGACCACATGCCGATGGCATTGTGGGTTGTGCAAGTGCGAAACCTATGGATTCAGTTGCAAAACAAGTTAGTCAGTTGTCACTCAACCAATCTACTTCAGGACAAGCTACGACTTTGTCTCAACCCGCCCAAATGGTGAATGTACTTTCTATGCAATCATCGGACCAGAAGGGTAACCAGCAGCCCGGACGGAATAGAAAAAAGGGTAAGAATAATAATCAAAAGGGTGGGAATGAGAATGAGAATGATACCAATAATGACAAGAACGGTAAAAATGTTGGGGGGGATAAGCAAGAGAAATGTAAGGTTAAATTCCCTTGCAAGTTATGTAAGGATGATCACCTCACTTACTTGTGCCCTCAGATTGAAGAAGCTTCGAGATTCTTAGCACAAGGCCCAGCTGTGCTAACTAACCCTTTACCGCATAACCAAAATATGAACTCGAAGTCCCATGACCAGTCTACTGATGATGATCCACCAGAGACTAGTGCTCGTGGGTGCATTAACATGGTCCGTGCTGCGAAAGTTGTGACGCGTATGAAAGATTATAGTTCGTCACAACCCAACCCAGGCAAAGAACCTGATCCACCAGGATCCCCTTTGCGTATTGATAAACCTGCGGATAAACTTGAGGCTGCACCTCGCATTCCTAAGGGAGTCCTTAAGCGTTCGGGGTATAATCCAAATTCCCAAGCCGCCCAGAATTATTCAGTTGTCGAGGATTTGGGCCATACTCCTTGTGCGATGTCTGCCTTGGAAGTGCTTCAGAGTTGTCCTTCGTAAAGGAAGGATTTGCTTTCTGCTCTTGGTGTGAATGGTGATGATTCTTCCTTAGTGATGAAATTTGAAACCGTGGGACATCAGCCTCGCTTGCCCTAATATGTGTCTCTTTTGGTGCATGTAGAATGTCTTGGTATGATCGTCAAGTGCACTATGATTGATGAGGGTGCTGCTGCTTCTGTGATGTCTTTATCCCGTTGGAAGGGTCTCAGTTCCCCTGAGCTTTCTAAATCAGTGACTATGTTAACTGCATTTGATGGGAGATATTTTAGGCCGCACGGTATCCTTCCTTCCCTTAAAGTCCATTTGGGGGGGAAGACCGTTGCGATAGAGGTTGAGGTGGTTGATGCGCCCCTTGACTACAATCTCTTGCTGGGCAAGAATTGGATGTATAGTATGCAAGATGTTGCTTCTTCCTTGTTCCACGTTCTATGCTTTCCACATAATGGGAAGATAGTAATGATTGATCAAATGACATTCAAGAATCCTTCTGTTACCGCATCTTCGGGAGCTTCGATCCCGATCGTTCAGCTGGCAACTGGGAGTGTGGGTGTAGGCATGTATCCATCCCTTATGGAAAGCTTTAGTTGTCCTGCACTGATCCTCATGATAGGATCTTGTTTCGATAAGGCTTCCACTTCTATGACCTCGGTGTCTTTTCACACGACTCATATGGAAGACCCTTGGATTCTTCCTACACTGAGTACTTCAAGTGAGCCTGTCGAGACGAGCATGTTGTTTCCTGCAGCTATGATAGCTTATCAAGCTAATCTCAAGAATGTTGCAGAGCCTTGTTCTTCCTCTTCGCGGACGGAGGAGGAAGATCCCTATGTGCTGCCGGCATGGGAAGTACAGTCTTCTCATGCCCACGACTACCTTCATACAGTTTTCCCTTCAGATGAAGCGATTATTGAGGCTATGTCAGGAGTTGAGCCACCAGGGGAGGAACTTCATCATAGATCGTACTTTCTTCCAGCGCTTGACAGTTTCGAGCATGAGGATTATAGCGAGATTCTTAGTCAGAGAGTTGGTAGGCCTATGGTTCCATTAAGCTCTCCTGGTCCGATGGCTGATGGAAACATGGAGAACATATCTTCCATAATTCCTATCAACATCTCTCGCAATCCTGGCACCATTGAGAATGTCTATATTGGGGCGGAATGTTCCCATGCTGAGATTTTGGAATATACCAAGCTATTCAAGGAATTATGTGATGTTTTTTCTTGGTCTTATGACAAGATGCCAGGTATTGACCCTCGGATTGTCGAACATGAGATTAATAATTACCCCAATGCTAAGCCTGTTCGACAACGTTTACACGCTATGAATCCTAGGAAAGCACCCACCATTAAGGCAGAGATAGAGAAGCTGTTGAAAGCCGGTTTCATCTATCTCATTCCCTTGATGGAGTGGGTTTCAAACCCTGTTCCGGTGGATAAGAAACAGGGATCGATCCGAATATGCACTGATTTCTACGATTTGAATCGTACCTGTCCTAAGGATAACTTCCCCACACCAATAATAGATTAGATTTTGGATGAGTGTGCGGGTAGCAAGGTGTTCTCCTTTATGGACGGATTTTCCAAGTATAATAAGATCCAGATTAAACCTGAGGACCAACACAAGGCTGCATTTATTTATCCTTGGGGAACATTTGAATATCGAAAAATGCCTTTTGGCCTTAAAAACGCCGAAGCTATGTTTCAGCGGGCGATGACCTTGATATTCCATGATCTCAAGTCTATTATTGAAGTATTTTTGGATGACCTCGCTGCTCATTCTTGTATGAGAATGCATCATCCCTATCACTTGATATTGGTATTCGAAATATGCCGTCACTATTCAGTTAGATTAAACCCTCATAAGTGCATCTTTTGCGTGAAGTCAGGTCGTTTGTTAGGATTCATCATTTTGAAGGAGGGTATAAGAGTTGACCCTTTGAAGGTTGAGGCAATACTTCAGTTGTCTCCCCCAAAGAACATTCATCATCTTCAGTGTTTGCAAGGCATGGCAAACTTCTTATGAAGATTTGTTGTCAACTTTGCCAATTTGACTAGAGGCTTCATGCGTCTCTTAAAGAAGGATACTCCCTTTGAGTGGGATGAGCGAGCCCAGGAGTCCTTCGATGCACTCAAGCGAGCCCTAGCATTAGCCCCGGTGATTAGTCCTTTGGATTATAGCCATGATTTTCTATTATATGTGGCCGCGTCCTTAGAGACGATTGGTATGGTTTTGGTTCAAGAGGATGAGGAGCTCCAAGAGCATGTGATATATTATCTGAGCTGAAACCTTATTGACGCAGAGATTCGTTATTATCATGTCGAGAAGCTTGCTTTAGCTACCGTACATGCGGTTCAACATTTGAGACATTATATTCTCCTTCGCTAGACCTTGGTTGTGGCCCATGTCAATCCATTTCAGTTCATCCTCACACGAAGGATGATTGGGGGAAAGTATAATAAATGGATTGTCATTCTGCAAGAATTCGATCTCGAATTTGTTTCGGCAAAGTCAAAGAAGTCATTAATATTTGCAGAGCTTATATCGGATTTCCCGAGCGAGGCCGAGGAGTTGGTTTGTGAAGATACATTTGTTGATGAACACATATTCTTAATCTCAACATTAGACCCATGGTATGGGGATATCATAGTATATCTACAAACACAGAAGACCCCTACTCACCTCTCGCGAGATGAACGATGACGATTACGTCACATCTCTAAGAACTACCTTATAGTGGACAATACTTTGTACCGCCGTGGGGTATATTCCATTTTATGATGTTGTTTAACTCATGATGAGGATGAGATTGTGCTGAATGATTGCCATGGAGGGGCATGTGGTGGTCATTATCTGGGATTTCTACAGCTCAAAATATTTTGAGAGCGGGTTATTTTTGGCCGTCGATCTTTAAAGATTGTGTTGATGCGGTCAAGAGGTGCCACCCTTGCCAGGTGTTCGCACGTAATATGTGCTCGAAACCTACCCCATTACATCCCATTATCACCGTCGGTTCCTTCACTAAGTGGAGGCTCGATTTTATGGATTGCAACCCAACCTCGGCTGGGGGGCACCATCACATTATAGTGGCTGTTGATTATTTCACAAAATGGTTTGAGGATATGCCTATAGTAAAATCCGACGGTGAGACAGCCACTCACTTTGTATTCAACCAAATCATTACTCAGTTTGGGATTTCGAAAGAGTTTGTCACTGACCATGGCTCGCACTTTCAGAACTGTATGATGGAAGAGTTGGCATCCAAGTTAGGGTATAAGCAAGAGCATTCATCTTCTTACTATCCTCAAGCGAATGGACAGGTAGAGGTAGTGAATAAATCACTCAAATCCATTCTCCAACGAACCATCGCACAAAGCAAGACGAATTGGCACATTATGTTATACCCTGCTTTGTGGGCATATCGAACCGCGGTTAAGACTACCACTGGTTTTTATCCATATCAGCTTGTACATGGAGTGGAGTCGATATTACCGATTGAATGCAAGATTCCTTCGTTGAAGCTAGCTGTGGAACTCTTACTAGACACTTCACCTTTGGAGGAGCATTTGGTTCACCTTGAGCAACTTAATGAGCAGCGTCGGGATGCCTTGGTGGCTCTAGAGGTTAATAAACGTCTCGTTAAGGTATAGTACAATAAGTCTCTCCATCCAAGAGTGTTTAGTGAAGGAGACTTGGTCCTTTTATGGGATCAATCGAAAGAACCCTTGGGGGCAAGGAAATTTAATCCTATGTGGCATGGTCCTTACGTGGTCAAGCATGTATTAGAGAAGGGTGCCTATGAGTTAGTGGATTACAAAGGAACAGCTTTGGCAGAGCCTAGAAATGGGATCTATCTCAAAAAATACTATGCATGATCTTTAGCCAAGGCTGCTTGTTGTATATTATTGTACAGCTTTGCATAGTTAGGTTTTTTTCTTATCATGATCGGGTTTGTGATTAGTTTCCGTTTCTTTTGGCAGATGTCAATGGAATCTTCCACCTACATAGGATTCGTAGATGGTGCAAGCCGTCACACTCAACACTCAACCTCTACTGCTTGGGTGATTTATACTTTTATGGGTCAGGTACTGTCTTCATGAGGTGTATGTCTACGGCCATCTTCCAACAATGTTGCTGAATATAGCGTCGTTATTGAGCTTCTATGGGATGCCATTTTGCATGGCGTTCTATCTCTTGATGTACATCTTGATTCGAAGTTAGTAGTGTCATAGCTCAATGGTTTGTACCATGTTAGAGATCCAACGTTATTGAGAAGGTTCTTACGTGTGAGATTGTTAGAACGACAATTTGACAATATAACATATATACACATTCCAAGAAATAATAATTAAGTTGCTAACTCATATGCTAACTACGTGTTAGATTGGCATTTGTTTCATTCATAATAAATTAATCATAAACATTTTTTACACATGTGAATAAATAAATCGATCACCATAAAAAAAAATTATATATACATCAAAAATGTGGTAATACATAGTGTCATATACAAAAGTGGGCCTTTTAAGCCACCATCATATAATACATGGTCGTACAAAACATATACACTCCCAGGTGTCTAATCTTGTGGAGGAGGAGGAGGGTTGTGATCATGGAATGTCACTACGGCTCTAGCTAGCCATCGAAATAAACGCACCCATGCGCATGGTACACCCACCACCTGTCACTGCATGGCCTCAGGCAAGTCCTCGACTTGTGCCATGGGAACTCTATGAGTCAGTCTCACAAACTTGGTATGAATGCTCTGGAGCGTTCGATCTGCATCCACACCCATCATTAGAGGAAATTTCAACTCGAAATGGGCCTCCTAAAATGAACTAATAAAATATTAGTTAAAATAATAAAATAATATTTATTAATTTTGGAGGAAGAAAAGAAATTTTTTTGACATATCTCCCCGTGTTTTTACTCAAATTTCAACCGGGAGAGCTAGTTGGATGCGGAATTAAATTCCACATCCAACGAGTACCCACTCGGCATACTTTTGACGGACCCCGCTACCCCAAAAACAAGAAATAGCTGAAAAAACGTGATCACATTTTTTCAGGTATTTCTTGTTTTTAGGGTAGTGGGGTCCGTCAAAAGTATGCCGAGTGGGTACTCGTTGGATGCAGAATTTAATTCCGCATCCAACTCGCTCATCATCATCACGTTTTTTCAGCTATTTCTTGTTTTTGGGGTAGCGGGGTCCGTCAAAAGTATGCCGAGTGGGTACTCGTTGGATGCAGAATTTAATTCCGCATCCAACTCGCTCTCCTGGTCGAAATTTGAGTAAAAACACGGGGAGATATGTCAAAAATACAAATAAAAAAAGTAGTTTTTTTTATGATACCTATCCCCAAATTTATATTAAAAAAATGTTTAAGAGCTATACAGTATTTCAAATTTAAAGCAATTTCATTGGCTAACACATGATGACTTGGGATTTGAATAAAAGTTAAAAGGCCCATTTTGAGTTGAAATTTCCTCTAATGGATGTCATCTCCTCTTCCCCTCCGTCTATGATGAGGGAAGCTCTCTGGTCACCATGGTCCCACATCTGCACATAAATGGTAGATGTCACTATGTGTTGTTGTGCAAAAACATGTCTTTTTGATTCCACATAATTAAGAAAATACAAAAAAAAAAAATAACTCAAAAATTTAAAAAGAGTGAGAATCGAGATTCAGTACCTATATCACCATATGCCGATCTTGATGGCAATGGCATGTCCGGATCCCCCCAGAAGTCTATCCCTACATAGGGGTAGTCATCTATGGCAACAATCTGTTGTCGCCACCATGGAAAGAAGTCAGTTGGATATGGGTTGGCCACCCTACCACCCCCCAGTTTGCGCATAGCATCTGCCCAATGTCATTGGGCCGAATCTCGAACCCCGTGGAGAGGAATGTCCACTCTTGGGCTCAATCCTGGAATACGCTCGAAGAAAAATGTGCTCAGAATGTTGTTGAACCCGAAGTTCCGTACCCTTCCTTCCTTACACTCACTGAGCTGGTGTTTCCTGTTGCTCAGTAGTGTGGTACTCTAGTCATAGATGGTGGGTCTCATACACTCCACCGCATAGAACATTAGTGACTGCGAGGCCTGATGGAGTGATGCTAAGCCTGCTATCCTGCCCAGTGTCAGTAGTATGGCCTTTAGGCCAAGCACCTGTATAGCATTGGTGGGGAATTGACTCCCCACCTTCTTAGTATCTGGGTAGTAGTACATGGCTATGTACTCATCGATAGTAAGGCCACCTCCTGGCCCACCTTGGGAACGAAGGTTCACCACCTCCCCTCGTCTAGAAAGCCCTATGATAAAGTATATGTCCTCCACCTCTATGGTGAGGGACATCCCATCAATGTGAAAGGACTTCGAGTCTGGATCCCAATAGTCTACCAGCATCTGTAGCAGTATTGGTTTGGCCCTCAAACCACCAAGACACCAAGACTTGTAGAGTCCGCAGGCATGAAGAGCTTGTTGAGCCATTAAGTCAGCCCTTACTGCTTCCTCTACTTCACCATGCTCACGCTCTCTCCACTCTAGCACCATCCTGCAAGAGAAATTGCAAAATTACCCATTAGTTTACTAAAAAATCACATGCGTGGCCTCATACGCGACTGTTTTGATAACAGTCACGTATGTACGCAGGTTTTAGCCCCTTTTCTGCGTATAGCCAGCCCTATACATGGAAAAATCTTTGATATCCATGTGGGCCACAGCGCTCATGTAGAGATGGACTAAAAAATTCATTTAACCATGAAAACTTACAAAAATTATATCAAAATGCAAGAGGAGAGCATGAGTAAATACCTGGAAGAAACGGTTGTGAATTCCGCTGGATCTCCTGGAATTTGTAGTTGAAAATCAGAGCTCCAATGGGTAAAAGTTTCAAATGATTTATATTTTTTACTATTTATAGAAAAAATTTCAAATATTTGAAAATTTTTACCCCCTTTCCTATAGTTTCAACATTTTCTAACCATTTTGGACCGTTTTTGACATAATTTGTGATGTACAAGACCTTTTTCAGTGCCGTTTCAGCCATTGGATTGACCCGTTCATGTCGATCTCAGGTATCATGTCTAAACTAGCATACAGGTTAGGTTCACCACCATTTTCATTTTGCATGACCATATGACCATATCACCATGACCTTAGGTACTAACCCACTCTATTATCTCACGGAGCCTTCTTGCTGCTTTAGAAGTGGCATGATATGAGTGGTAGAGCTTCACCTTACATGGGTACCCTAGTTAGTGCCTTATTTGCTAATGGTGCCCATGCCGATGTTTTCTCCTTTAGGGTGTGGGAGTCCATTGTATAGTATTGCCATGACATTTCGCAAGAGCCTCATACTCCTCTTGATCTTATGCTGGCCTATTTCCCTCAGGACTCCCTTATGTCAAGTTGTGAATGCACTATCATGAGCTTTTCCTACCTTATTGAGCTTTATGCTGGCTCCCCTGACATTGCATTTCAGCCATATAGCCCAAGCTTGTCTCATGTCTAGCCATGCAGAGCCATTTTTTATATCCTTCACAGCTTGATTTCCTTTTTACCGAGAGGGGATTTTCCCCTGAGTATCGATATCCTACACATGTATCCTTGCATTGAGCATAGGTATGTTCCACTACTTGGAACTAGTTTGTTTTCCCTTATGACACTCGTCTCCTCCTAGTTTGTAACTATAAAGCTAGTTTATTCCTTTTTCAAGCTTTTCAAATAACTGAAAAAGTCCAAAAAAAAAAATCAAAAAACCAAAAAGCTGGACAAGAAAAGATGTTATCTTTGGCAGCTGTCGAGTCATGTCGCCTTCGAACAGAGCACTGTATATCACATCCATTGGTTGGGTTATAGTTTGACTTTAGGAGCTGTACTCGTTTATCTGAGTTTATCTCCACCAATTGGTTAAGCTTCCAGTCCCTATGGAGCCTCTGTTGATGCCTCCTGTGTCACAGAGATGTCCCAGTTTGTATATCGAGTCTATGCTTCCTTCATTCAGTCACCATACACCATTATGCTCTTGTTCGAAGGAAGTTGAAACCTGAGTCGGCCATTCCTCAGTTATTTTGAATTTGCATGTCAGCCATTCCCGGTACAGTTACTGGTTCATGCACCTTATGATCGAGTCCTTCCACATTATACAGCTTTGTTGAGTACCTCGTGTTGGATGATGGGGGATTACTTAATGCCCTCCTTCCAGCGGATTTCATCCCATCGACTTCAGATCATTTATTCTGGGATTGGAATCTAGAGTCATTTCGAGTTCCTTGACACTTGTAGTCATCAATGGCAGGTTCTCTCGCCATTGACAGCCTTTGGGAATACATCAATGTCCCCTGATCGATGATCCTCTCAAGTGTTCGACCTCAACACATTGATTCACACTTGTTAGTTCACACTCTAGTACCTTGATTCCCATTTTCATTATCGGTGGGTGATCTCACGTCTGTTAACGGTATACATCAATGACCGGTAATCAGATGATGGACTACTATGTTTGACCTCGACACCTCTATTCGCATAGTAGGACATGTACTCGTAGCGGTTTATGTAGAAGACCTTCCAGATTGGTGGCATTTCTTATATGCTACCTCCTTGATCGTGCTAGTGTTCATGAGATTTCAGCTCTCGTGACTTGATTCCAGTATATGTTAGATATTTCTAGCCACTATGGAGATCTTGATCTATTATATATCTTCATCCATTATGGAGATCATGGTTCTTTGTATATCTT
>LPNX010824418.1:58017-153612 GCA_001517045.1 Pseudotsuga menziesii | reverse complement strand
CATGGGTAAAGTGGACGCTCCGGGTGTGAAAACGAGTGTCCCCACGTCAGAAACAGACTCCGTATCTGACTTTTATTACAATCTGAAGTTTTTTAATTAAACCATAAAAAAATGGCTTAAAAAACGGAAAAAATTATTCCTTTGCGGAAATTGACGAAACTCTAGGGGGACCTAGTACATGTCCATACGACTCAATTCGAATGCCTAGCATGGTGAAAAACACCGACACGAAGGCTCTAATAACCTCCCTAGGCCGAAACACCAAGATGACTACCCCAGCTTTGGAGGTGTGAGTGAAAAACTCAGAAATTATTAGTCATTTGTTCAACAACCAATAATAACCAAGGGAAAAAACACTCTGGGCTAGTTGGCTTGATATTCAAGTCTGGGAAGCCGAGCCTTTTATAAAAAATTAAATGCTAGGACATTTTTTACAATTTCCCCAAGGGGGTATAAACATGTGTTACAAAAATTAAAACGGCCCTGGAGGCCTGAAAGGACTTCTGAACTCTGAATATGAACAAGTATCTTGTTCATCACTGGCGGCTCACTGAAAGTCCAACTAGGTGCAGCCTAGTCGGTAACATTATGTATTGTATAAAAGGGAAGTGACCCATGGTATTGTATCACAAGGAGGAAAGCATTATAATTTTTTTGCCAAGTAATAATAAAGGATCAAACTTGCAATCATCCCATAGTTTAATCTACACACGATAGAGTTTCCACAAAAATCTTGTGTTCTAATGTTATTGTTGTTTTCTTCTATTTTAAAATTTTTATAAGAGCGATGCTCTTATAAGCATTAGACATGAAAAAAATGTCATGTTTTATTTTTTAAAATTCCTTTAGGTAGTTTTAGGGTCTAATGTAAACACAAGGGGAAACAAAGCATTTTGTAATCTCACCCGTAGTTAGTTAGTGAGTTAGGTCACCCATGGTATTTACTCACCTATTATTAAATCGAGCACATAGATCTGTGGACAAACACACAACTCACAGGATAGATCACACAATTTACTCAGTTATTGAAGAATGAAATAGTGCAAAAATGGCTTGCAGCTGTGAATGCTTTTCATTAATCAAAGAGTAATTAGATAGATAATTACAATGAAGTACAATGGCTTTAATGGCCACAAGCAATTCGAATCCACATGAGGAAATTTGAATTGATTAGACTCTACTTGACTGTAGGTAACTAAGACCTCGTCTAAATCACTATCAGAGGACTCAATAGTTAACTGACCTTGTCTAAATCATAACCGAAGTTCATCGGAGTTCTAAAACACAATTCAAGTATTACATTCAGTGTTGACTGAGGATAACTGACTCTGGTAGGTGAGAAATGCGCCCCTCCTGAGTTCAATCAAGTAAACCTAGTGCTAACTAAATGTAGAGGACTAGAACTGAATGTACCTGACTCCTAACTTAGCTTAACCAGTCGTCAACTGAACTGAACCGACCTTGGTTGGTTTCGGCACTCCCAATGGCTCCTAAATTGTAAGGATTGGTCTAGGAGGCTCCTAAACTGATGCAATCAAGTGCAATCAGTGGCAGTGAGCCTCAATTAGTGTTCCCCACACTTTAGTAACTGAAACATGTGCCCCAATTAGGCCAAGTGGACCCAATGGTGTTAATGACTATAAATAGACTAGATGGACTCCCGATTTAGACATGAATCCCGATTTAGACATATGACCAAATTGGACAAGGGAGGATTAATAATCCTAACACCTATGGTATTCACCCATAGTATTCTTGTTTTGTATTTCCTGTTTAATATGTTCTTAATAATGAGAAGGAAATCAATCTGCCCATAATGCTTATGTTGCTCCATTGTTTTTCTTTTGCATGGTATCAGAGCTTACGACCTGATTCATCCTTTGTTGGGGTATGCCTTTTCATAGAGTGGAAAGCACTCTCACTCAGAAGCCATTTGGAATCGACTTACCTATGGAGCTAGGGCACGTTTGTCTATTTTATTTTATTTTATTTCAGATCGGATTTTAGAGTTTCTTTTTCCCTAACCCTATCTGTCGCGATTTGCATATTTGCATTAATTAAAAAAAAAGAGGTGAAGATCTAGGGCAAGCTTTCTACGATGTCCGTTATTTTCTTTCTTGTTGGGTCAACAGAGAAAAACCATCACTTGATCGTGGCGCGCACCGTGGAGGACTGGGTTGTGTTTGCCCTAACGTGGTGAACGTGATCTAATCGGCAGTATTGGACCAAATTGCAGATCCATTTTTTTTTGTATTGCATCTCCCTGGTGGCGGTGGTTTTGAACACACAGTAGATCAGATCTCTCAAACCACTTTCGATCTACAGCAAGAAAGCTCAAAAAAACGTGGAGACTGATTGAACCATTGATTGAACCATCTCACAGTTCAGTGGGAAATGCATGGTTCAGAAGGCATCGATTCTCCTAGTTACTTGTCAGTCATTGGGTAAAAGCCATCGATTTTTTTTCTCTCGGAAGAGGAAAATGTTTTTTTATTTTTTTGGCCATCACATTATTTTTTTTGGTTGGGAAGAACATTACCTATATAGTCCACCACTTCTTTCCCGCATTGAAAGAGCGGTGCCACATGCTTGCTGAAATTTGACATAAGCGGTGAATACACACTCCTTGCACCGATTTCTAGCATCGTGCCTACCTACTGCCCATTGCCATTGCACCAGGAGCTGTGCTCATTTTTATTAAAAAAAAAAGGTAGAAAAACTGAGCAAGGGAAAAAATTTTGTTTTTGTTTTTTGTTTGTCATATCAAATGGCTAGTACAAGCTCATTGAAGCTAGTCTCTAGACCCGTTCTAACCGTAGCTAACTGTGAATTTTGGTCTATAAAAATGAAGAAATTTCTGCAACTCAAAAAATCTTGGGATATGGTGGAAACCGAGTTCAAAGATCCTGAAGCGGTTGCTGTTACGGAGAGAAATTCCTATGGCTTGGGATACCACAATAGACAGCTTGACTCCAGAAATCAATCCTTTCCTATATGCAAGAGAAACCAAATATCTAACACTAAAGGATCTCAATTCGTACTTTATTCCGGACGGTTGATGTAGATCCCCATTGAGCTTTCCAACTCAAGCTTGAATTGATAAATTGCTTCCTCAACATTCAATAAACAAGACAAGCATGCTATATATAATCGTGTTAGACCTACTCTAGCATATATAATCAATAACATATAAGCATTTGAAATCATCCATGGATCAAATATTCATTCAAATACACATTATTGGATAGGAAAAGATATTTCTATTAATATAAAATCAGAGATTACAATGAATACAACCTCTGTCGGCACGTCTGCGAATTGGAGAAACTGAGTCCCCCACTTGGGCCTCCACCACTTCAATCCTCCATCTCTTTATAGCAAGCTCACAAGCAAAGGGCAAGCTTGGGAAGAACACAAAAGTGCTCCAAGGGACAAAGGGATGCAAACTCAAGCACAAGTTCTGGCAACAATGGACTATAGTTCTCTTGCTCTCAATTCCTCATGCCTTCAATGTATCCAAAGGGTTCCTTATATAGCTCTTCAATGGGGTAATGAAAGGTCGAATCCGAGCAATCTCAAGGCATAGGGAAGGCCGAGAGACAAGTGAGTCGGATCCACATCAAGGAAAACTCCAAAATAATTTGGCCTTTTGCACACATCTCAATGTACGCGGTTTTAGGGGTCAAACCCGCGTATATACGCGAGAAAGGGTTTAAAAGTCGCGTATGGCAATTTTTGCATGTTTTTAGGGATGATTTTGGAAACATCAAAGGAACAAAAATGGTCCATAGGGTCTAAAGAGTTTGTAGAAGGACAGGGAAGGCCATAAAAATGTGATTCACCATGTGTGGTAAAATCAACTATAACAGATGCCCCCTAATGTGTGAGGTCATAGGGGTCATATGATGGCTGAAATACATTATAAGTCCATACCAGAAGTGAAGTGATGAAGAACCCAGTGGAAGAACTAGCCATCCAATCAACACTATACAATGATACAACTCTACACATAACTAGAAATACATATAGCAATCCCGGATACATAAGAGTACAATGGCCATGAATAAGCATGATACACTATGACATGTATGGTCATCGCCACGTACAATATAAATAGATCAGAATCTCCATGATGAAGATATACAAAGGATCATGATCTCCATAAAGACTGAAGATATATAATGGACCAGGATCTCCATAATGGTTGGAAATGTCTTACATACACTGGAATCAAGTCACGAGAGCTGAAATCTCATGAACACTGGCATGATCAGGGAGGTAGCATATAAGAGATGCCACCAATCTGGAAGGTCTTCTACACAAACTGCTACGAGTACATGTCCTACTATGTGAATAGAGGTGTCGAGGTTGAACATAGTAGTCCATCATCTGATTACCGGTCATTGATGTATACCGTTAACAGACGCGAGATCACCCACCGATAATGAAAATGGGAATCAAGGTACTAGAGTGCAAACTAACAAGTGTGAATAAATGTGTTGAAGTCGAACACTTAAGAGAATCCATCGATCAAGGGACATTGATGTATTCCCAAAAAACTGTCCATGGCGAGAGAACCTGCCACTGATGACTGCGAGTCTCAAGGCACTCAAACATGACTCTAGATTCCTATCCTAGAATAAATGATCTGAAGTCGATAGGATAAAATCCCCTGGAAGGAGGGAATTAAGGCATCCCCCATCATCCAACACAAGGTACTCAGCAAAGCTGTATAATGTGGAAGGACTTGATCATAAGGTGCACGAACTAGTAACTGTACTGAGAATGGCCGACATGCAAAGTCAAGATAACTGAGGAATGGCCGACTCAGGTTTCAACTTCCTTCGAACAAGAGCATAAAGGTGAATGGTGACTGAATGTAGGAAGCATAGACTCGATATGCAAAACTGGGACATCTCTACGACACAGGAGGCATCGACAGAGGCTCCATAGGGACTGGAAGCTTAACCAGTCGATGGAGATAAACTCAGATAAACGAGTACAGCTCCTAAAGTCAAACTACTAACCCAACCAATGGATGTGATATACAGTGCTCTGTTCGAAGGCGACACGACTCGACTGCTGCCAAAGATAACATCTTTCCTTGTCCAGCTTTTTGGTTTTTTAATTTTTTTGGACTTTTTCAAATATTTGAAAATCTTGAAAAAGAATAAAATTGCTTTAAAGTTACAGACTAGGAGGAGACGAGTGTCAAAGGGGCAAACAAACTAGTTCCAAGCAGTGGAACATACCTATACTCAATGCAAGGACACATGTGTAGGATAGAGACACTCGGGGGAAAGTCCCCTCCCGGTAAAAATAGGGAATCAAGCTGCAAAGGATATACCAAATGGCTCTGTGTGGCTAGACATGAGACAAGCTCGGGCTATATGGCTGAGACTCAGAGTCAGGGAAGCCGGCATAAGGCTCAAATGAAGCAGGCAGAGCTCATGATAATGCAATTACAACTTGACATAAAGAAGTTCGGGGGAAATAGGCCAGCAAAAGATCAAGAGGAGTATGAGGCTCTTGCGAAATGTCATGGCGATACTATACAAAGGACTCCTGGACCTAAGAGAGTTTATACAACATGGGTACCAAATACAAAAGGGAGCTAACTAGGACACCCATGTATAGGAAAGCTCTATCATTCACATGGTCCCACTTCTAACAGCAACATGAAGGTTCCGTGATACTATGGAATGGGTTCGTACCTAAGGTTAAAATGAAACAGTCATAAGGTCATGCAAAATGCAAGCGGATGTGAAATCCTAACCATTATGCCAATTCAGACATAATACCTATGATAGGAACGAATGAGTCGAAACATTGGAGAGAGTGTACAAAAACTGGACCATACATGACAACCATATTAGTCCAAAACAACCCAAAATAGTCAATAAAGAATCCAAACTATAGGATATAGGGATGAATGATCATGACAACTACACCCAAAGGAAACAATGCGGTGAACGATGGGACATAAAAAGGAAAGTAAGGTGTAGACCCAACATTCACGCATCCACTACCACCCCCGTGAGGGTGACCACAGGTGTAAATACAGAGAGAAGGGAATAAAAAAAACCTCCACAAATGGAGTAGAGAATGGAATATGACCATTCCCAAATCTATGAGCACAGTAAGGGGCTGTGATGCCCCCAAGTGTGACACCAGGGTTCGTACTAGGTCCAAGGACAGGTGATAGGATACTAGGCATGCCAAAAATAAAAGGACCCAAACTCAAGAGAGCATAAATATACTCAAGTAACCATGAACCCAAAGGCCAACTAGCGCATAAAGAGCCCACTCCTAAGAAAATATACAGCCAAAATACAAGCAAACCAAAGGGAGGATATGTGAGCTCCTGAATGCAACAAGTATGTCTTGCCTAGGAGAGGATCGAAACTCCCATACACTACAAGCGGCCCTCAGCTTCAACGCATAAAGCGACTGTGCTGTCCGATCTCTACCTGGCCAGGACACTCACAGAATAACCTCTGCAAGTACCCCCTTGATAACCTAGGTAAGGCAATTAAGGTCACCTCAATATAATCAATGCT
Organism: Pseudotsuga menziesii; assembly: GCA_001517045.1. NCBI lineage: Eukaryota > Viridiplantae > Streptophyta > Pinopsida > Pinales > Pinaceae > Pseudotsuga > Pseudotsuga menziesii. The sequence goes on along the minus strand of LPNX010824418.1, from coordinate 147,052 downwards.
TAGGCGGACAGTCGCAGGCGGGATTGATCGTATGGGCAGGGTAGCAAAGCCCGAAACTCTCGAAAGAGCCCCCAAATTCGAATACAATCCTGGAAATATCTCCGGTGCTACTCAGTTATGACCAGGGGTCATCCCAATCATTAACCACTCACACTGCCTCGTGCTTAACTCTCTTGTAAGAGGAGGATCCTGAGAAACACTAATTATACCAAGGAATTTCACACTCTCACCTGGACAGACACATACATGTTGTTGTTTAGTGGTCTTGGAGAATTTACTCACAATGAACTATTCCAAGACCCTAAAACCTAATTTGTTGGTGTACCCTATCAAAGAAAATAGTGTAATCCATTTTAATTAAGCATTGATTTTATTTGGCTGTAATTACTCAAAGGGAAATGGCCGTGCAACTAATGAAATTATGACTTAACAGTGAAGTAAATATGCACACCATAACAAACAATGCTAAGTGCAATCTTTGTCAAATGAAAAATAGGGTATGCCACTACATGAGATGCATAAATATATATATTCCTTTCCGAATGCCAATGCAATCCTTCCTATATGAAAGCCTAAAAACAACTCTCATCCAAGCAATCCAATGCAAGTACCTCCTCAAATCCATATCTAAGATGCAACTAAGAGTGCAACTAATTTGTATTTTTCAATATCAGAGAATGACAAATGCAATAAAAGTCATCTAAAACTCTCAGTCTCTGCAGCAAGTATAAAACACAAGCCCAGCAAGACACTGAGACAAAAAAGAGTAATGCACTAATGGCAAAACAAAAAGGATAAATGACTAAACCTACTTTCAATGAAAAAGCGGTCTCTGGTCACAAAAGAAGCATCCAATAGACAACATCAAACCCAAGGAAGACCAAACCACACTCACAACCCACCCAACAACTTCCCACAACATCAAACTCACCAAAAGGGAGGATGTACACGACTGTTTAAAAAACATCTGCGTATATACACGACTTTTGACCAAAAAGCTGCATGTATACGCAGATTTTGGCCAAAACCCTACGTGTATATGCGACTTTTGGCCAAAAATCCGCGTATGTACACGACTTTTGGCCAAAAACCTGCGTATGTACGCAACTTTTGGCCAAAAATCTGCGTATACAAAGAAGACAGTGCTAAAAAGCAGGCCAAGGGTCAAACCAATAAAGGGGAGTGTCAATGGATGAACATACTATAAAATGCAACACAGAAACAAGGAGAAACAAAGAGCAAGTCAATAATATCAAGCACATTGTGCCCGCAAACCCCAAAGAAAAACAAGGAACATCCCCAGCAGAGTCGCCAATTCTGTTACAGAGAGAAATTCCTATGGCTTGGGGTACCACAACAGACAGCTTGACTCCAGAAATCAATCCTTTCCTATATGCAAAAGAAACCAAATATCTAACACTAAAGGATCTCAATTCGTACCTTATTTTGGACGGTTGATGTAGATCCCCGTTGAGCTTTCCAACTCCAGCTTGAATTGATAAATTGCTTCCTCAACATTCAATAAACAAGACAAGCATGCTATATATAATTGTGTTATACCTACTCTAGAATATATAATCAATAACATATAAGCATTTGAAATCATCCATGGATCAAATATTCATTCAAATACACATTATTGGACAGGAAAAGACATTTCTATTAATATAAAATCAGAGATTACAATGAATACAGCCTCTGTTAGCACGTCTGCGAATCAGAAAAACTGAGTCCCCCACTTGGGCCTCCACCACTTCAATCCTCCATCTCTCGATAGCAAGCTCACAAGCAAAGGGAAAGCTTGGGAAGAACACAAAAGTGCTCCAAGGGACAAAGGGATGTAGACTCAAGCACAAGTTCCAGCAATAATGGACTATAGTTCTCTTGCTCTCAATTCCTCATACCTTCAATGTATCCAAAGGGTTCCTTATATAGCTCTTCAATGGGGTAATGAAAGGTCGAATCTGAGCGATCTCAAGGCATAGGGAAGGCCAGGAGACAAGTGAGTCAGATCCATATCAAGGAAAACTCCAAAAGAGTTTGGCCTTTTGCACACATCTCGATGTACACGGTTTTAGGGGTCAAACCCACGTATATACGCGAGAAAGGGTTTAAAGTCGTGTATGGCAATTTTTGCATATTTTTAGGGATGATCTTGGAAACATCAAAGGACAAAAATGGACCATGGGGTCTAAGGAGTCTGTAGAGGGACAGGGAAGGCCATAAAAATGTGATTCACCATGTGTGGTAAAATCAACTATAACAGCTGCTCTAACCGCAATGAATAATGCCTAGAAGAATGCTCTCCAAGCTCGCCGAGACCGAGATGTCATAACCGCATGGATGATCCAAAGTTGCATTGAGGAGTCCATTTTCCCACAGATATTAGGAGCTATCAATGCATATCAAGCTTGGAATCTTCTTGTATCGGCCTACAAGAGAACCGTTCGCGTTAAAATTGTAAGACTACAAACTTTACGCCTTCAATTTGAAAGTTTGAAGATGAAAGAGTTAAAAATTGTGGATCAGTTCATGACTAGGGTTTCAGATATTGTGACCTAATTCCAAACCTATGGTGAATCGTTACAACAAAAGATCGCAGTTGGAAAGATTCTTCGGTGTCTCCCCAAGAAGTTTGCTATGGTAGTGACTGGCATAGAAGAAGCACAAGATCTGTCTAAGTTCACCCTAGAAGAGTTGACTAGATCTCTTCTATCTCATGAAGTGCGATACTCAAGAAGAAGAATCGTTGACCGATGCATTCAACACCCAGGCTTCCCTCAACAGAGGTCGAGGCAGAGGAGGATGAGGTAGAGGGTCTCGAGCTACAGAAGACTGAAACAGTCACAGTGATGAACACTTAGAGCATTTAGAACACTCTCACAACTCTCAAGGTTAGAGGGGAAGAGGCAAGAGATGCAACAATAAGTCCAATGTTCAGTGTAACTACTGCAAGAAGTATGGGAGCTATGAACGAGAATGCAGAAAGAAGCAAGCTAACCAGAACAATAACTAGAACAATAGCAGATCCAATGTCTCCAAAGAAGAAGAAGGCTCGTCAGAGGTAATGTTTTTCTCTTATCAAGCAACTGAAGAACACTGCAGCTCCGATCTATGGATACTAGATAGAGGTTGCAGCAATCACATGACAGGTAACAAGTTACTATTCTCCAGTTTGGATTCCTCTGTTGTCACGAATATCAAGCTAGGAGATGACTTTCTAGTTCCAGCAAAAGGAAAAGCTACTATTGGTGTACTTACTAAGCAAAATGAAAAGCAGTTCATTCATGAGGTGTTTTATGTACCTCATTTGAATGTAAATTTGATCAGTATAGGTCAATTACTTCAGAACCAATATGATATTAGGTTTCATGATACATATTGTTCTATCTATGATAAACCTCCCAGTAAGAGACTCATAGTTAAAGTTTAAATGACCAAGAATAGAATATTTCCTCCAAGTCTTAGAAGTGCCAACCTTCCACATCCTGTAGCTCATACAATTTCCAGTCAAGAAGAATCTTGGTTATGGCATTGTAGATTCGGTCATGTTCCCGTCAAAAGTCTCAATCTCCTGCACAAACAGTCAATGGTCAAAGGATGACTGGTTATTCATGAACAATCCAGCACCTGTGAGGATTGTATTATAGGTAAACATCATAGGGACAGTTTCCCCACTTCCACATCTCGAGCCAAAGAGCAACTTGAGTTAGTTCATATAGACCTCTGTGGACCCATGCAAACCCAATCCATAGGAGGTAGTTTTTATTTTCTGACCTGTATTGATGATTTTAGCAAGAAAACATGGATTTATTTTCTCAGGAGAAAATCAAAGACCTTCTCCAAGTTTAAAGAGTTCTAGGCTCTCACTGAGAAGCAGTCTGGAAAGTCCATTAAAATGCTTTGGTCAGATGGTGGAGGTGAATATGATTACATGATTTTTCTGACTTTTGTAAGCAACATGGCATCCAGAAATAGTTCACTACTAGATACACTCCACAACAAAATGGAGTTGCTGAATGAAAGAACGGGACCATCATGAACATGGCTCGTAGCATGCTGTCACACAAGAAGCTGTCAAATGAGTATTGGGCTGAAGCTGTTGAATGCTCAGTCTACTTGCTCAATAGATCACCAACGGTGACTGTCCAGGACAATATTCCTGAAGAAAAATGGAGTGGCACTAAGACTAGTGTCGCACATCTCAGAATTTTTCGTTCTATTGCTTTTGCGCATATACTTGATGAAATTAGAAGAAAATTGGATAAGAAGAGTGAGTGCTGCATTTTCACTGGTTACAATGAACAACATAAGGCATATAAGTTGTATAATCCTGTCACCAAGAAGGTTGTGGTGAGCAGAGATGTAAAATTCATTGAAGACAAATGCTGGAGTGATCCTTCAGACATACAACAAGAAGAAAGGTTAGATATGCCAGATCTACCTATCAAACTTCCAAGATTGGAAGTACAGTAGCAAGAAGAAGAATTAGACGATCTACCACAGAACCGGAAAACCAGAAGTTTGAGATATTTATATGAGCAGAATCCAATTCTTGATGAGCAACTTCAGTTTGCTCTCTTCTCCTGTCAGCCCACATCTTTTAATGAAGCAGTGAAGGATGCACAGTTGTTAAAAGCCATGAATGAAGATATTGATGCAATAGAGAAAACCAGACTTGGGATCTTGTTGACATCCGTGCAGACAAAACTAGTAATGGAGTCAAATGGGTTTATAAGACCAAATTGAATGAAAGAAGAGAACTTGAAAAGCACAAGGCAAGGTTGGTTGCCAAAGGATATGCACAAAAGTATGGTGTAGATTATGATGAAACCTTTGCTCTTATAGCAAGGATGGATACCATTAGAGTTGTACTTGCCATTGCAGCACAAAAACAATGGCCTATATATCAAATGGATGTGAAATCTGCCTTTCTTAATGGTGTTCTTGAAGAATAAGTGTATGTTGACCAGCCACCTGGTTATACTGTCAAAGGTCATGAAGACAAAGTGTATAAGATGAAAAAGGCCTTGTATGGTCTAAAACAAGCTCCACGAGCTTGGTACAGTAGGATAGACTCCTACCTCATCAACAATGGTTTTAGTAGAAGCAGCAGTGAGTCCACTCTGTATGTCAAAACAGAGCAAGGTAAAATATTGATGGTATGTCTTTATGTTTATGACATGATTTACACTGGTAATTTGATGCTTGAAGAGAAAGGAATTTGAAATGACTGATCTAGGACTGATGAAGTACTTCCTTGGCCTGGAAGTTACTCAAACTAATAAAGGTATTTTTATCTGCCAACATAAGTATGATACTGATATTTTGCAGAGATTCAGAATGGATAATTGTAAACCGGTAGAAACCCCCATAGCTCTTGGCACCAAGTTAACCAAGAATGATGATGAGCCAATAGTAAATAAGACACTCTATAAACAAATGGTAGGCAGTTTAATGTACTTGATTGCAACTAGACCTGATTTGATGTATGCTGTCAGTCTTATTTCCATATTTATGGAGTCTCCCAAAGACTCACTGGAAAGTTGGAAAAGGAATTCTAAGATATGTTGCAGGCACACTTGGATATGGCCTCTGGTGCACTCATACAACAGACAATACTCTCACAGGGTACATTGACAGTGATTTTGCAGGTAGCATTGATGATAGGAAAACTACATCTGGTCATGCTTTTCATTTGGGTACAAATCTGATCTCTTGGGCATCTCAGAAACAACCCATTGTGAGCATGTCTTTTGCAGAAGCAAAATATGTAGTGGCCATCACAGCAGCTTACCATGCAGTTTGGCTAAGAAGACTTTTCAAGGATATGGGACACACTGCAAAAGATGCCATTTCTATTTTTTGTAATAATAGCTCTGCAATACAGTTGTCTCAACATAATGTATTTCATAGAAAAAGAAAACACATGTGACACTCGCTATAAATTCATTCGTGAGTGAGTCAATGATGGACAAATTTATTTATTGTTTTGTGGCTCTAAAGAGCGGTTNCACCAAACCATTGGGAACATCTGCATTTGTATATCAGAGAGAGCACTTAGGCATAGACAGTGCTGATGATGTACTACCAGTTGAGATTAAGGGGGTGTGTTGAAGAGTGTAAACTCACCCGTAGTTAGTTAGTGAGTTAGGTCACCCATGGCATTTACTCACCTATGGTATTCACCCATAGTATTGTTGTTTTGTATTTCCTATTTAATATGTTCTTAATAATGAGAAGGCAATCAATCTGCCCATAGTGCTTATGTTGCTCCATTGTTTTTCTTTTAGAATTTCGCACTCACTAATATAAATGAGAAAACCACACCAAGATCTAGAGGTTTAGCTGGTTATATGAAAGCATTGGACAAATTCATCCTCAATGAGAATCGTGATACCATACAATAAACTTTAAGCCAACACATTAGTGGAAACCATGCCTTTGGGACTAGCCATGCAATTATAGCTCAATTGAATCAGTCTCGTCTCTATTCGAACACATCAGTGGAAACCATGCCTTTGGGACTAGCCATGCAATTATAGCTCAATTGAATCGGTCTCATCTCTAGTCGTGGAACATGCATGGCAATTATTCCACATAGATAGAATGTTTGGACACATGGGTTCTTTCATAGGTAGTGAGCACTTCTTCTTTAGAGAGGCATTGGTGTGGGGAAGGCAGGGGAGTGTCACTCTTTTCAACAGCAGCACTAAAAACTTAACTAACAGTTCAAAATACAACCTACAGGAAAGCTGTACTTTGATGGTTGCGACTCACTAACAAAGCTCACAAACTCAATTTAATTTCTACAGGACTGTTGCAGCTTGGCTGCTACTGCTAACAGTGCTCCCTAGATGGTGTTGCAGCTAGCTGTTACAGCTAGGAACACTCAACACGCTTAATTCAGCTAGCTGTGACTGCTGATGTCACTCACAGCTCATTCATAGCTCACACACAGCTCTGTTGCAGCTCACTATTTCTCACTAACTCGATGACCCCTGGGTTCAAAAACTTATTAGAAATATTTTACTGAATAGATAAACAACATTCACACAAGTGAACTCGAGCTGCTACAACAAACTGACATTGAAAAAAAAAACTGAGTTTTTTAGAAACAGAGTAAAACACAGAATTACACAGGAAAAATTTTAGAGTTTCAATTTTGTTTCAATTACTCTTTGCTGTGCATTTTCAGCGTACGTAATATGATTTACAAGCTAGGTATTTATAGGATTTCAGCGAAGTCGATTATTAAACGTTAATTGGCCTTTCGGAATAAAAACATAATTCTGCTAATGCTTTGTCACAGTGTGACAGGAATAAACATTGCATTGTCTCTTCAGAATTTGGATGTGCATTGCTGGATTAATCAAAACAGATTTTCATATTTTAATAATTTGTTTTTATGTCAGGTAGTGAGGCGGCGTGGCGATGTAACAGCTCTTCAAAAATTCGGCGATCAAATTTTTGGGTGGTGATGCCTTTTCAGAACTCCGACGGTTGATGTTGCCTCTTCAAAATTTGTTACGGCCATTAGTAGAGTAATTAACAGCTCCAACATTATCCCCCTTAATTACTTCACCCAAAAACAAAACTTTGTAACACTTGATTTCTGTTACAACTTACAAACCCCAATGTTTTTCCTATGAAGTTCAAACAAATCTTTTCCCAATGGCTTTGTAAATAGATCTGCAAATTGATTTCCTAATGTGCAAAATTCCACACTGATTTCATTGTTGTTTATTTGTTAACGGATAAAATGATACTGTGTATCAATATGCTTACTTCTTTTGTGAAAGACATGATTTCTTGATAGTGCAATAGCTGAGTTATTATCACAAAAAATTGGAGTTGGTTTATTTTGTTCATGTTGTAACTCAGAAAGAGTTCTTCTCATCCATACAGTTTGACATGCAGCTTTTGTTGCTGCAACATACTCTTCCTCAGCAGAGGATAGTGTCACTATGGGCTGCTTCTTAGATGTCAATGCTATTGATCCCGATCCAAAACTGAACACATATTCATATGTGCTCTTTCTGTCATCAATAGAACCTGCAAAATCACTATTAGTGTATCTAATCAACTTAAAATTTATATCAGATGTATACTGGATACCAAAATTTGTTGTTCCGGTAATATATCTTAGGATTCTCTTTCCAACTTGTCAGTGGGTACTCTTTGGTGTATCTATAAACCTTGAAATCAAACTTACTGCAAACATTATATCAGGTCTTGTTGCAGTTAAGTACATGAGACTTCCAACCAGTCTCTTATACATTGTTGGATCAATTTTTGACCCATCATCTTCCTTACTGAGTTTTGTGCCAGTTGCTATTGGAGTTACAGTTGGATTACAATTCAACATTCTGAATCTTTTTCAATACATCATTTGCATTTTTAGAATGACATATAAAAATACCATCTTCAGATTGAATTACTTCAATACGAAGGAAATATTTAATCATTCCTAAATCAGTCATCTCAAATTCTGTTTTGATAGCTTTCTTGAACTCATATATAGAAAGATCTCCAGTGAATATCAAATCATTCACATATAAGCAAACAATCAGTATTTTACCTTCTTGATTTACATTTGTATACAACGTTGGTTCACTTGGACTTCTGCTGAATCCTTCTCCATTCAAGTACTCATCAATTCTGCTGTACCAAACTCTGGGTGCCTGCTTCAATCCATACAATGCTTTCTTCAATCTATAGACTTTGTCTTCTTGTCCATCAACCTCATATCCTGGAGGTTGTCTCACATAAACCTCTTCTTCTAAAGATCCATTAAAAAATGCAGACATTACATCCATTTGATTTACATACCATTTATTATGAGCAGCTATAGCTAATACCATCCTTACCGTATCAAGTCTAGCTACAGGTGCAAATGTCTCATTATAATCAATTCTAGGTTGTTGACAAAACCCCTAAGCTACAAGTCTTTCTTTATATTTTTCAACATCACCATCAACATTTAACTATGTTTTATAAATCCATTTGACATCAATACAATTTTTATCATCAGGCAAATCTACAAGATTCCAAGTTTATTTCTTTCTATGGCATCAATTTCTTCATCCATTGATTTTATCCAAACATCCTTTTTAACAGCTTCATCAAAATCTACAAGATCACATGCTATAAATGCAAAATTTGAAACTTGATCTACCTCTTCATTTTGATCATACAATTCTCTTAAACTTCTAGTCTTTTGACCTCTAACTCTGTTTCTTAATGATGTCAATGTAGGATTTGATTCATTGCTTACCTCCGATCCTGTTCCTCACTTGATGGTTCACCATGTTCATGAGTTCTGGGCGTTCTGGCAGATGTCCTTACTGCTGGTGTATGTGGAGTCAACTATCTTCCATATGTGCCTTGTTCAGCGTCTTCATCTTCTATGTGAGGTGTTATAGCTTCCTCACCAACTAATTTATCAATGCTCCAATCCCATGCTTCTTCTTTAAACACCACATCTTTGCTAATTACATACTTCTTGGTGATGGGATTATAAAGTCTATATGCTTTAGATTCTTCACTATATCCAACAAAAATACATTTCATACTTCTGTCATCTAACTTTCTCCTCAACTCTTTAGGTATATGTGCATAAGCTACACAACCAAAAATTCTTAAATGAGATATGTTGCTACACTTACCGCTCCAAGCTTGCTGAGGTACTCGATCTTTCACGCTTTTTGTTGGGTTTTTATTCAGGATGTATACTGAACAAGTAACAGCGTCTCCCCAATATTCATTTGAAAGATGCTTCCCCTTCATCATACTTCGAGCCATGTTCATAACGGTTCGATTCTTCCTTTCTGCTACACCGTTTTGCTATTGAGTGTAGCGTGCAGTAAACTACCTTTTAATTCGATATTGCTTACAAAAATCCATAAATTCATTTGACATATACTCACCTCCTCCATCTAATCTCAAGACTTTAATAAATCTGTTACTCTCTTTTTCAGCCATAGCTTTAAAACTTTTAAACACATCAAATGCTTGAGATTTCTGTTTCAACAAATACACCCAAGTTTTTCCACTATAATCATCAATAAAAGTCACAAAATAAACATTACCATTCAAGGAAGGTGTTTGCATCGATCCACACAAATTTGTGTACCAGCTCCAATGGTGCTCTTGCTCTGTTTGAGACTCCAGAAATAAATTTCTCTTTGTGATGCTTTCCCAATATGCAACTCTCACATGATCCTGCTAGCTGCTCAATACTCGGCAATCCTTTTACTATCTGCTTCTTCTGTAGCAAATCTAAACCACCAAAATGTAAATGGCCATATCTCAAATGCCATAACCATGATTGACCTAAACTCTTAGTTTTATAAGCATTCAAAGAGTTAGTCAAATCATTTCTCATAGTCAGTGGAAACATTCTATTTTTTGTCATCTCTACTCTGGCAATCAACTGTTTACTTGGATATTTATCATAGATAGTGCATACATTTTTCTTAAAGAATACTTTGTACTCTTTTTCCAGCAATTGTCCAACACTCAATAAATTACACATTAAACCAGGAACATAATAAACATCATGGATAGTTCTTCTTTTACCATTTTTTGCATACACAACAATCACATCTTTACTATTAACTTTTACCTTATAGTCATTACCTAACTTTACTTTAGACTAAATGCTGGTGTCTAGACTTGAAAATAATTCCTTATTTCCAATCATGTGGTTGCTGCATGCGTTAGTGGCCATTTCAATTAAATTCCAAAAACAATGAGCAATAAAACTCAACCAAGATCTTAAACAAGAAAGAAAAACTTAACCAAGCTCTGATACCACTGTCGGGAAGGCAAGGGAGTGTCGCTCTCTTCAACAGCAGCACTAAAAACTTAACTAACTGTTCAAAATACAATCTATAGGAAAGTTGTACTTTGATGGCTGCGACTCACTGACAGAGCTCACAAACTCAATTTAATTTCTACAAGACTGTTGCAGCATGGCTGCTACTGCTACATTGCTCCCTAGATGGTGTTGCAGCTAGCTGTTACAGGTAGGAACACTTAACACGCTCAATTTAGCTAGCTGTGACTATTGACGTCACTCACAGCTCATGCACAGGTTTGTTGCAGCTCACTATTTCTCACTGACTCTATGATTCCTGTGTTCAGAAACTTATCAGAAATATTTTATTGAATAAATAAACAACATTCACACAAGTGAACTCGAGTTGCTACAACAAACTGATATTAAAAAAAATAAAACTGAGTTTTTCAAAAACAGAGGAAAACACAGAATTACATTGGAAAAATTCCAAGTTTCAACTCTGTTTCAATTAATCTCTGCTGTGCATTTTCAGCGTACGTAATATGATTTACAAGCTAGGTATTTATAGGATTTCGGCCAAGTCGATCATTAAATGTTAATTGGCCTTACAGAATAAAAACAGAATTCTGTTAATGCTTTGTTACAGCCTGACAGGAATAAACATTGCGCTGCCTCTTCAGAATTTGGATGTGCATTGGTGGCTTAATCAAAACGGCTTTTTATATTTTAATAATCTATTTTATGTCAAGTAGTGAGGCGCCAAGTAGTGAGGCGGTGTGGCGTTGTAACAGCTCTTCAAAAATTCGGTGATCAAATTTTTGGGCAGTGATGCCTTTTCAGAATTTCGACAATTGATGTTGCCTCTTCAAAATTTGTTACGACCATCGGTGGAGTAATTAACAGCTCCAACCATTGGAGCATCTATAGTTTCATTGAAAAAGTCAAAAGAAAGAGGTTGAATGGAAACGAGTCATCGAGCTAGGTTTATGTGCATTACACCTTGCAATTATTTTCATATTATTGTGACGAATCAATCATTGAATTGTAAAGGACAATAAGAAATTTTCCAAATTGGCCAGGGTCCCTTGAAAGCTATGTAGAATGAGAGAAACCAAGTTATAGATAAGTTTTGGAAGCTATGTAGAATGAGAGAAACCAAGTTATAGAATTGGCTCAGGGTCCCTTGAAAGCTATGCAGAATGAGAGAAACCGAGTTAGTGATAAGTTTTGAAAGCTATGTAGAATGAAAGAAACCAAGTTATAGATAAGTTTTTAATTTTTCCTTAAAAGGTTTGTTAGCCAAAACCAAGCCAACTAAGCTTGAGTTTAGGGCTCAGTCGATACTAAATATTGATTTTCACTTTTCACGGATGACCACTTTTTCTTTTTACTTGTCGGGTGAAACTTGTCTATTTCCCGACTAGAAAAGTTTATAAATTTTAGTCGGTCTTCCACTTGACTAAATTTATTTCGACTAACTTGTCGGTTCTATCGACTGATTTTTACCTCGACCACTTGTCACTGCGACCAAGTCGGCTGACTTCTTCTCTTTGACCAAGTCGGCTCACTTCTTGTCTTCAACTAAGTCGGCTCACCTCAGTCAGCTGACTCAACCGACCACTCAAGTCGGCTCACACAACCAACCACTCTAGTTGGGTCACTTTGGTCGAAATCTACAGAGTATGTTTCTTAGTCTAAAGACTTAAGAAATTACAAATGCTTTTCACCTGTGAGTAAGATGAAGTAAAATAAACACATTTACAAATCCAAATAACTTATAAAAACCATATGCCCAAATATGTAGGAATACTTGAGTTGACCAATGTGCCATAAACCTGGACCTTTCACGTGGTGAGAATTTTATGGGTTCTTTGATCTTTCACTTAACAGTAATTGTAAAAGACATTTACAGAAGTAAATCTGAAAATATGTGCAGCCAAATAATCATGCATTCAACCATAAACTATTTCATATATTAACTATGCGGAAATAACAAAGTATTACAAACTTATCGATTACAAACTGGTCGGTCCAGACTTGTCGGTCTATAGAGCTTCGGCTCTTCGACTAAATCACATACACAGAAGCTTGAGCTTCGACTTCTCTTTTCTCACCCGAAGTTCCTTTGTCTCTCTATTGTATCTCTTGTGTCTGTCTTTGTCTCTGTAAACTGATTTACAATTTGCTTCTTCTATTTATAGGAAACCTAAAGATTGCTTCTATATGGGCCGACTGACTCACCATTAAAGACTGTAATAACTATCTACCTAATAACTTAGCTTCAGAAATAAATTCGACTGGTTTACATTGCCTACTCGTGGACTCTTCCTTCTTGTCAGAGTGATGGACAAGATCCTGACTTGTATAGACTCTGGCAGAGTCAGCTGAGAATCAGGTACATATGTGCGAGTGATTACATTTTTCCAACACTCCCCCTTAATTATAAGCAGATGGGGATTGTTTTTAAAACAAAATTTACAAAATGTTTCAGAGCTTGGACATGCTCTGTTTATGACAGATTTCACTATGGAGAACTTGTCATTCCAAGATAACTACGCAGATACTGGAATGTGTCATTTGCCAATGGCTTTGTGAAGATGTCGGCAAGTTGGTCTTCAGACCTGCAAAATTCCAAACAAATTTCCTTGTCGTTCACCAACTCTCTTATAAAATGAAACCTTGTGTCGATGTGCTTGGTTCTCTTGTGAAACACATGATTCTTTGATAATGCTATGGCTGAATTGTTGTCGCAGAAGATTGTTGTCGGTTCTTGATGGTTCTGTGACAAGTCTTTTAAGACTCTTCTCATCTAAACAGCTTGACATGCAGCACTTGTCGCTGCAACATACTCTGCTTCAGCTGAAGATAGAGTTACTATGGGATGTTTCTTTGAAGCCCATGAAACAACACCTGTACCAAAATGAAATGTGTACCCAGATGTGCTTTTCCTGTCATCTATGTTTCCTCCATTGTCACTGTCAGTATAGCCAATGAGTTTAAAATTTTCTGAGGTTGAATACATAATACCAAGGTCTTTGTGCCACTTACATACCTCGAAATTCTTTTACATGCTTGCCGATGTGAGTCTTTTGGTGACTCCATGAACCTTGAGATCAGACTAACTCCATACATAATGTCTGGTCTTGTTGCTGTCAAATACATAAGGCTTCCAACAAGCCTTTTGAACAGCGTAGGATTGACAGTGAATCCTTCATCATCCTTGCTCAATTTTAAACTTGTTATTACTAGTGTTGGGGCTGTCTTGCAGTTAGACATTTTAAACCTTTTTAAAACTTCACTTGCATACTTAGACTGTGATATAAAAATACCACTTTCAGACTGCTGAACTTCAATGCCCAGAAAAAACTTCATAAGCCCCAGATCAGTCATTTCAAATTCACTTTCCATGACTGTTTTAAAATCTGCTATGCCATAATTATCAATAAATATTAAATCATCTACATACAAGCAGACAAATATCATCTTACCTTCCTCATTGACTTTGGTGTATAAATTCGGTTCACTTTCACTTCTGTGAAAACCATTTTCAGTGAGATAGGAATCAATCCGACTGTACCAAGCTCTAGGAGCTTGCTTCAAACCATACAAAGCCTTTTTCAATTTGTACACTTTATGCTCTTGACCTGGAACTTCATACCCTTGTGGCTATTCCACATATACTTCCTCTTCTAGATAGCCATTTAAGAATGCCGACTTGACATCCATTTGATGAACATGCCATTTGTTTTGTGTAGCAATGGCCAAAACTGTTCTTATTGTATCCATGCGTGCAACAGGTGCAAAAGTTTCATTGAAGTCGATGCCGGGTTGCTGTGTGAACCCTCTTGCTACCATTCTTGCCTTGTGCTTTTGCACATTCCCATCAGCATCTTGCTTTGTCTTATAAATCCATTTGACAATGATTACATCTTTGTCTTTTGGTACATCAACCAGTTCCCATGTCTGGTTTTTCTCAATGCATTCTATTTCTTCATCCATGGCTTGTGCCCATACTTCTTCTTCAATAGCTTCTTCAAATGTTAGTGGATCATATATAGGTGCAAATAATGCAAAGAGAGAGAATAATTAGGTGTACCAGCTTCATATATCTCCCGCAGACTTCTTGTCTTCACCGGTTCTGTCGATGTCGACCTAGACGAAATGCTTGATAGAGTATGTTGTCCTCTTGGTGTACTTGTTGTTGTAGCTTGAGCTGCTACTTGTGTCGATGGTCCTTGTGCTGAACCATGTCTTGGTGTCATGGGAATCGATGGTGCTCCGACCGATTGACTTACATGTGGTATTTGAACCATTTCCTCTTCCATATCATCATTGTCGACGTTCGACACAATGTTGACATTTATGTCGACGGTTCCATCCCATGATTCATTCTCGACAAATTGAACATCCCGATTGATTATCACTTTCCTTGTGATGGGATCATACAGCTTTTATGCTTTTGTGTCTTCTGAATAGCCGACAAAAATACATTTCTGTCCCTTCTTGTCTAGCTTCCTTCTCAGCTCATCTAGAACATGAGCATATGCAACACAACTAAAAACTTTTAAATGTGAAACACTATGATTCATACCTATCCATGCTTCTTAGGGAACTTTGTTCTTCACACTCTTTGTCGGACACCGGTTCATAATGTATACGGCAGTTGCGACCGCTTCTCCCCAATACTCATTTGGCAAATGCTTGGCTGTCAACATGCTGTGTGCCATCTCCATGATGGTTCTATTCTTTCTTTCAACTATACCGTTCTGTGGAGGTGTATACCGTGCAGTGAATTGTTTCTGTATGCCATGGGTCTTGCAAAAATTTAGAAATTCATTTGAAACATATTCACCTCCTTTGTTGGTCCTTAAAATCTTGATGCGGTGACCACTCTGGTTCTCCACGAGTGCCTTGAACTACTAAAAATAACCAAATGCATCAGATTTATGTTTCAAGAAATATACCCATGTTTTTCTTGAGTAATCATCTATAAAAGTTCGAAAATAGTTGCAACCACCAATGGTTGATGTCTGCATTGGACCACAGATGTCAGAGTGCACAATTTCAAGTGGTGTGTGTGCTCTATAGGACTTTTCGACTAGAAATGTCTCTCTGTGCTGCTTGCCAAAAATGCAGCCTTCGCAAACCCTCTCTGGTCTGTCGATCAATGGTAATCCCTTCACCATATTCTTTGTGTGCAGTAGCTTCAGCCCACCAAAATTCAGATGTCCAAATCTGAAATGCCACAGCCAGGATTCATCCTGAAATTTCAGTTGGTTTATCAACCCAACAACTCTGGTGTAGAATGTGTCTACATTCTCTGAATCTTTCATGGACAGAGATTCAAAATCTCTTCTCAAAATCTGCAGTTTGGATGTCTTTACCTTATCCAAACCTTGATAGGCAATCTCCAATGTATCCCATGCTTCCTTAGCATTAGTCTTTGCTGCTATTCTTGGGAGTATGCTTTCATGCATAGCTTGATGTATGAAAAACAGAGTTTTTCCATCTTTCTTCCTCCGTTCTCTCAAGACATCTTTTTCAGCATGTGTGAGATTGTTATATGCTGTCATGTCTACTAGTTCTGCATAACCATGCTGGACTATCTCCCAGACATCTTGACCTTTGAATAAAGCCTTCACTGTTAAAGACCAATATTCACAACTCTTTCCTGTAAAGATTGGAGTTTGCAATGAACTAAAAGTGGAAGCCATTTTAATTTTTTTAATTAACTTTCCTTAGAAAATTAATTTCCACCTTTTAAGACAAGATTGTTTCCTAAATCTTGGGCCGATATAAACCTTGCTCTGATATGAAACCTTGCTCTCATATAAACTTGCTTTGATATAAAACCTTGCTCTGATATAAAATCAAGCTTTGATATAACCTTGCTCTGATACCAGTTAGCCAAAACCAAGCCGACTAAACTTGATTTTAGGGCTCGGTCGATATTAACAATTAATTTTCACTTTTCATGCCGACCACTTCTTCGTTTTACTTGTCGGGTGAAACTTGTCTATCTCCCGACTAGACAAGTTTATAAATTTTAGTCGGTCTTCCACTCGACTAAATTTACTTCGACTAACTTGTCGGTTCTACCGACTGATTTTTACCTCGACCACTTATCACTTCGACCAAGTTAGCTGACTTATTCTCTTCGACCAAGTCGGCTCTCTTCTTGTCTTCGACTAAGTTAGATGACTCAACTAACCACTCAAGTCGGCTCACACAACCAACCACTCTAGTCGGTTCACTTTGGTCGAAATCTACAAAGTATGTTTATTAGTCTAAAGACTTAAGAAATTACAAATGATTTTCACCTGTGAGTAAGATGAAGTAAAATAGACACATTTACAAATTCAAATAACTTATAGAAAACATATGCCCAAATATGTAGGAAGACTTGAGTCGACCAATGTGCAGTAAACCTGGAACTTTCACGTGATGAGAATTTTATGGGTTCTTTGATATTTCACTTAACAGTAATTGTAAAAGACATTTACAAAAGTAAATCTGGAAATATGTGCGGTCAAATAATCATGCATTCAACCATAAACTATTTCATATATTAACTATGCGGAAATAACAAAGTATTACAAACTGGTCGGTCCAGACTTGTCAGTCTAGACTTGTCGGTCTATAGAGCTTTGGCTTTTCGACTAAATCACATACACAGAAGCTTGAGCTTCGACTTCTCTTTTTTCACCCAGAGTTCCTTTGTCTCTCTATTGTATCTCTTGTGTCTGTCTCTGTCTCTATAAACTGATTTACAATTTTCTTTTTCTATTTATAGGCTACCTGAAGATTGCTTCTACATGGGCCGACTGACTCACCATTAAAGACTGTAATAACTATCTGTTTGTGTCAGAAATTGTCACTAAGGCTAGGGTAACAAGCCAACACAATCTCAAGAGAAAAAACTCAATTCAAACTAGTGTTTAAGGTTTTGTTTATGTGTTTTTGGTTGTAAGCTTCAAGATCATACAGGGAATACATTCAGAGTAAAAGCAACAACTAAATCATAGATATAAACTAATAAAGATGCCCAATATATCACAAAAATCCAACAAGGAGACTATGCTGTGGTTCATATATTAAAAGATAAGCATTACCAGAAAAAGACATCAACTAGCAATGAAATTACCATTTAAGAAGCAAAACATGCTCAATAACAAAGCCAACATAGACAAAATGTGGGGGAAAGAGTCATATATATCATTATTTCATCAGTAAATGCATATGAGAGTTACAGTACCAGTTCTCTGAACAAGTCTGAAAGTATAAACAGCTAGCAGACCTCCTGATGCTCCCAAAATCCAGAACCCTCACAATGTCTTTCTATCCCTCTTTTATAATTACAAAAAGTAGTTCTAGCTCCCCTTCATTAGGTCGAAATTGAAACTACCCAGCAGTTACATTAACTAACTAACTCAACTAATTTACTAAAAATAGCAAATCGGATCCCTGGCAAATATGGCGAATTTCTGGAAAATAGGTGTCAAAGAAGCTTCCATATCTCTCAATTGGTGACCCCTGTGTAAAAATTGAGAGAGGTTTTTGTAAATGGGTTCGTGATGGACAAAAACCTCTCTTGGTTTTTCAAAATTCATCTCCAATCGATCAGAATCCGCCCCGCAAAATGAACACTAAAACAGGAAAATATTGAATATTTAAACTCCCTGAAAAATAGGCTGCAAAGATTTACTTGAATCTTTCAAACCTTGATAGATGTTGAAAAACTGAGAGAGGTTTTTGTATATGGGTATATTATGAACAAAAACCTCCTTTGGTTTTCAAAAATTCCTTTACATTAGCTCGTGGTAGGCATTTGACTTCAATCACTCAAAACAGGAAAAATAGAGCAGAATCCTGTTTCTCTTATTTGTCTGAGTTAAATGGCTGGCCTGTTGTAGTAGTTTGTTCATCATTAGTTAAAATATCTTATCCTCCTTGGAAATGGCATTTGCATTACCCCAATTGTCTCCTGTGACCATAATACATTTAACTTTCATCAATTTCAAAATAGACACCACATCTTGTGCCTCTGGCTTAACTGGATCTGATATTGCAATTATTCCAACTAATTCTTCATTAATAGACACCAAAATCCCTGTTCGAGCCATCCCTTCAACCTCCTTCAAACTATCATAAGCATCTTCAGAAATAGTGATTCCAGAATCTAACATAAGCTTGACATTGCCTACAAGAATATTCTTGTGGTGCACTCTAGCCCTAACACCGTGGCCAGTTATAGACACAAAATCCTGTGCCTCAAGCAGCCTGCTTGCCTCTGAACTTCCTTCTCTCAAACTTTTGGCATACTCAACCACAGCCTTGGCCAAAGGATGCTCACTGTTTGCTTCTGCTGCAGCAACAATTTCATAGAAGTCGTGCAGAACCATGTTTTTCATAAGCTTGGTGCTAACAACAATAGGTTTTCCAATAGTGAGTGTCCCTGTCTTATCAAATATAATGCAGTTCACTTTATGTGCACTCTCAAGTGCCTTTCCCCCTGTATTTGCTCTCAATTACTATTGGAGCATTAGGCCCTATCAGTATTGCAACGGCAGCTGCTCCTCCTGTAGGTCGTGCTGCCCCTTCAGCATACCCTGCACTGTCTGTAGCTACAACAAGACCGTATCTTCCATCCCAAGAACTGCTTTCAATCCAGTTAATACAGTTGAACAGGGCTGCAGTTCCTCATAGTCTTTGCAAGAAGTGCATTTTCATTCTTTATTCTTATAATTTATAAGAGGCTCATCATAGTTTGGTACTGAAGGAGTACTAAACTTGGGACAGGCATATGAAAAAAGTTCATCATACAGAGCCTCGTCACTTCTCTGCATCCCTTTCATCTTCTCTCCATAGTTCTCCTTATTCTGGTTCCTGAAGCTGTTCAATATTGTAGCAATGCTTGTAATCTTTTCCATGAAAACGTAAATAGATCCAATCTGCTGTCAGGACCTGTGGATGTATGCTCTGAGATGTCTTCTTGATCATGTATACAAATTGAAGCGTTATGAGCTCGAAGTAGTCCATAAACATCCTCACCGAACCATCTTCTATCCCTAAATTCAACAGCCCAACGATATCCTTTTGGGGCAAATTGTAAAAATTCTCTCAGGCGCTCCACATTCACATCAAACTTGGGAGGAAGCTGCACAAGGATTGGTCCAATGACATGTTTCCCTAATCTCGCAGAACGATCAATGAAGAGAGAAATTGGTTGATCAGGTTTCTTCAGCCGCTTTAGGTGTGTCCCAAACCTGCTAAACTTCAATGCATAGCAGAAGCCTTCTGGAGCTTGATCACGCCAAGATTCAAATACTTCATGAGAAGGGAGTCGATAAAATGTATTGTTGATCTCCACTGTGTCAAATATCTGTGCATAATGTTTAAACCATTTCTTCTGCGGCAGCCCTTTTGGATAAACTACACCTTTCCAATGCTTGTAAATATAACCTGAAGTTCCAACTCGAAACATACCTGCGCTTTTTGGATCACATAATCTAAATGGACCCATTGGCATTCCACAGCTGGTAATCGCTTTATTCATTATATCTTGAAGACTTACCAAATTGCAGCAGAGAGACGAAATGCTTATTGCTCATTCTGCAGTAGTTCAAATCGGCATCCTTCGACCAGTTGTCGATTTCACTTCGAAGTTGATAATTTCCTCTCAGAGTTCTCCAATCTAGCTTTTTAGAAACTCCTGGAGGCTTGTATTCTATCAATGGCGACATTAAATCCATCAGAAAACTGGACATCGTTCTCAGAGTTTTTCAAATGGTTTATTTGAAGCTTTTCGGTGCGTCTCCCTTTAGAAGAAACAGTTCTGCCCAAAGAAGCTGAAGCTTCAAAAGGATAGTAACCATGAACACACACATGTAGATAATCCGAGAGCTCTACAAAGTATCGAATGAAGTTGCAAGAAACGTCCTTCCTCGAGGCCTCTTTGAGATATTCACCTTCATGCCAGTAGAATACAAAAACGGTTGATTCTCGAACTACAGCATACAGTCCTGGTTCCAACTGATCAAGAACCTCTTCTTCTCTGAACAAGCCTTGCTTCTTGTAAGCCTCTGCCATCATTTGCTTGAAAATCAGGAAAAAAAGAAGGCCACAATATTCTTGTAGCGTGCCCTTTGTAATTTTTCGCTCCAGCGCTACAAGAATATCGTTAGTGCTATTTTTTCGCTCTTTTTCAGCTTTTTGATATTTTGTAGGAGGTTTTAAAACTGCTAGGGTGAAAATTAAGTCTAAGTACTCTCCAAATAAACATTAATGAATCAAAATTTGATATAATGGCTTTTCTTTAAACCCCTTTGAAATGCAAAGAACCAAAAATCAAATAAACCTATAAAAATTTAGCTCAAAAAGACCATGTAATCATCCAAAGAGCTCCTAAAAGAAAGTAAAACTATGACTTAAAACAAAAACTTAATTGAAAAATGAAAAACAAACCAAAAATTTAAAAAGTCAAACCAAAATTGAAGGAAAAATTTACTGACTTAACACTATCTATCTAATAACTTAGCTTCAGAAATAAATTCGACTGGTTTACATTGCCTACTTGTGGACTCTTCTTTCTTGTCAGACTGACAGACAAGATCTTGACTTGTACAGACTCTGACAGAGTCTGCTGAGAATTAGGTACATATCTGCGAGTAATTACATTTTTCCAACAAGGTTTTGGGCACCAAAAACCTATCGAAACGGTGTGATTTGAAGTTTGAACTAATCTTTTAAAAATTCAAACCGTTGTTTATTTTTGTGTTGGAAGCCCTTATTCAATTCACTCATGTTTTCTTGCTCACATTCTGCCTAGCTCAGAGTCTGCCTTGGAAGAAGCATGCGTCCAATGCTTTGGAGCAGATTGCGAATTCTTTCAAAAATGGCTAAGGCAAGTAGTATGGATTTATTGGCAATGTGAAGGAATGGATGATTCAAAGCATAGGTTTCACGCTTTGCATAAAGCATGGGAAAAATGCTTGAAATGCGATAAGACAAAGCATATGTAATGCTTTGGTCACCCAGATGATTATACAAATTGAAGGGAGGTGTTACCTCTGCACTCCACTAAAGGAGAATGCAGAAAATCATGGAATCGGTTGAGGAAAGGAAAGCAGTGGATGTAGGACATGGAAAGGATCTAACAAAGCGAAGGGAAGTGCAACTTCTGGATTCTACACTCCATGCCAAAGGCAGAGGCTAAGGCATGCATAGCAACAAGCAAGGGAATCAACGTGGAATGTGGAGAAAGAAGCAAGAGCCTTGAGAGGTTCACGCTCCACGTAAGTATTAACGTGAGTGCGGGGCAAAACAGGATTTGAGGCTAGGTAATTTAAGCTCTGTCGTTTGCAGGCGACGAAGAAGAGACCTGAGAAGTCCTAAGAAGCAGTCTGAGGCCCACTCAAGGCCATGATATCGTGAATAGGAAGTAATGAGAGGGGGATAGCTAGCAACATAAAGATAAAAGAAGGGTCTGCAATAACAAAAAGGTTCGTTCAAGATGTCCTTTTTTTTAGAGTGGAGGTTTGATTGGATTGTTCAAAGGTTCAATTTGAGGAGAGTGAAGATTGTCCACGGGTCATGATGACGTAAATTTTGCTTAGATAGTGGATGATAGACTGACGATTTAGAAATAGAAGGATTTACTGGTTGGGATATGAATACAATGAGTTCGATATTATTATTGTAATCTATAATTTATGAGTTGAAAAACCTGTGGATCTTTGTAATTTAGTAGCATTATAAAGAATAACCAGAGTGACATAGCCATTTCAAGACTTGAGTTTGTTATATGGGTTTCTCTACGATAACTTTTGTGATATCTGTGGTTGAAATTTCATTCTCTTAAACATAATCTTGTTAAAAAAACAACTTGTAAATGACAATAAGCTAGGATTTTATATTCTTTATTATTCTACATTTAGGATATGTGTTGGTGAATTAGTTTTGGCAAAAACATTACAATTAGAATTAAAACTCAAAGATCATAAATATGTTTCATCATAACCTCATTTTTCATGACTGCATCTAACAGTTCATAATAGTTCTCAGTAACAATAGTTTGTGGTCTAAAGTAATGGATCTCAGCCTCTTAAAGAAGGGCATTAACCTTATCATCATCCAACATGGAATTAGTTAAGGAAAGGTGTGGAATGGGTCAGTGCTTATAACTTTGCATAAGAAAGGACAAATATATGTTTTGTAATTTTGTTTCAAATAGGGAGCTTCGGGTTTCTTGGGCCATATACATTTGTCTTAAAGCCATTTTGTACTTGTGTAGCTTGACAAACCAATATTTTCTATGTAAAACCAAGATTTCCTAAGTATCGAGGCTATGAGACATACTCAATGTTGAGATTAGATTTAAAACTCTATGAAAGCTAGTGATCATTAAAACTGCCAACATGTCTAAAGCAATGTTCCCCCAAGTTCTTGGGACGCGAGAGAGTTGGAGCAGCGAAACACATGTTGGAGACATGTGGAGACCACCTCCAAATTAGGGAAATTCAGGGGGACGGTGAGACGTTGAGGTCATAAAAATTGTAAAAAGTAAAATGATATTATAATTTTTTTTAAGAGTAAGTGGAAAACTGCAGTGAGAATCTTTCAATTCGACAAGTTTCAAATCTCTTAGGCAGGTTCATTCTCAAGAGAACAAGAATCTCAACAATCACAATTCATCCTGTATAAATATAGTTTAAGTTGCTCCCTATAAATACAGTTTAATTATTCAATGATTCAACACACATCAAAAGGGTACATCCATGGCATAGATGTTGTAAAGAGGAAGTGTGACTAGAGGACCCTATTTCTTCATGATTCCAGAGGGCATCACTTTATTTAAGGATTTCAAGTCCAACATACAATTATGCAAGAGTGAACTATTAATCCTATATTGGGATCCTAGTGATCAATAGCACCATGTGCCCACCTCCTCTAGGTTTGTAGCACTTGCCTCTACCTTGAATCTTGAAGTTGATCCTCAAAGGACATTACTCAAGACCCTCAATTTTGATGAAACATCCTAAACCAAACATTAAAATAAGGTGGAATTAGAAAAAAAATCATGCTTAATAAGTGATTTAGAAATACTGTTGGAACCATTCTCAAACATCATGAAACAATTAATGGCAATGTTAAAAATTTAAGTAAAAGGATAGAAAATGAAAGTGGTATTTTGCTTATCTTTCATTTTCTATCCTTTTACTTTAAGAATTTAACATTATCATTACTCCTGAACGCCTAGCATCCCCCCACTTTACTGGTGTGTGCTTCAAAACAGGGGGATGAGCTCCCTTGAGTTTCCCCAAGTTTCTCCAAATTGAAGATGAAGGGAAAAGCTTCAGAAGGATCCCCAGGCCCCCGGGGCTTTGGGGGCGAGGAAGGAAAGCTCCTAACCTTGGGGGGTGAGTCCCCATGGAACATTGGTCTAAAGATGCCACTCATATAAAGGCCATGGAATATTACCTTTGTACAAGACATTTGGTTTGTTTTGTCTGGGAGGTTGAAATCCCCTCGTCCTATTGCTATGAAAGCTTGTCATCATTAAAACCACCACCATGTGTAAAGATGCCACTCATGGAAAGGCCATGGGATTCCACCTTTGTAGTGTTGATATTTGAGTCTGAATATAACATTAATTAAAAACAATAATGGACAAAATGCACTCAGATATTACACAGGATTTTAACGTGGTAAAACCCCAATTTGAGGAAACATCCACCTCGGCAAAGTATTGATGTCTTATTCCTTTCAACAATGAAGATTACAATCAGGCATATCATCTACACATCTCATTCACTCTCCTCGCTCCTCTCCAAATACATTTAGTCAAGAGGTTACATTAACGGAAGAACTGCCACCAGTTACAGTAACTCCTAATCAACCAAGAATTACGGTTGAGAAACCATTTTAGTTTAATTAGTTGTCATAAATTTAACAATCTCCACCTTGACAACAAATCATCAAATACTTTGTCGAGACTATTCATCACTTCTTTGTTAAACCAAGACAAGCCACACACAAACGCAACTTCTGTAATATTACTTGTTTTGTAAACATATCTGCACAATTTTCTTTAGTATGAACTTTTTTCAGATCTACTCCACCTTCACTAATGGCTTGCCTTACAAAATGATATTTTACATCAATATGTCTAGTCTTACTATGGTAAACAGGATTTGTAGCCAAATGTATAGCACTTTGGCTATCACAGAAAATAGGCACACTGTTTTGCAACCTTCCAATTTCTCCCAAGTAGACCTTTCAGCCAAATTGCTTCTTTGCAAGCATGTGAGGCAGCAATGTACTCAGCCTCTATAGTGGATAAAGCAACTGTTTTCTGAAGCTTTGACATCCAACTTATAGCTCCACCTGCAAGAGTAAAGACATAAACTGAAGTAGACCTTCTCTTGTCCAAATCACCTGCAAAATCTGAATCAACAAAACTGCATATTGAATCATTGGTTCGATTAAAAGTGATACAATAGTCACTTGTGCCTCTTGAGTATCGAAGCACCCATTTCACTGCATTCCAATGTTCCTTTCCTGGATTTGCCATGTATTTACTGACAACACCTATTGCATGTGAAATATTAAGTCTAGTGCACACCATTGCATACATCAAACATCCTACTGCATTGGCATATGGGACACGAGACATATAATCCTTTTCTTCATCACTACTAGGACATAAACCTGAAGAAAGCTTAAAATGGGAAGCCAAAGGAACATTCACAGGTTTTACCTTGTTCAATACCCAAAATCTGTTTTGCAGCTCCAAGATCCTTCATATCAAATGCCCTAGCCATTTGAGCCTTCAACTTGCTGATTTCGCCCATACTTTTACTTAAAATAAGCATATCATCAACATACAATACTAAGATAATGAATACGTCATTTAACTTTTTGAAGTACAAACAATGATCATACTCACTTCTAGTATAACCTTGGCTCACCATGAAAGAATCAAACTTCTTGTACCATTGTCTGGGTGACTGTTTCAGGGCATACAATGATTTCTTAAGCTTGCAAACTAATTTTCCTTTGCAATGCTGCACATAACCCTCTGGCTGTTCCATAAAAATCTCCTCATCCAAATCTCCATGTAGAAAAGCCGTTTTAACATCTAGTTGCTCTAACTCCAAATCAAGCACTGCAA
This sequence comes from Pseudotsuga menziesii, assembly GCA_001517045.1. Lineage (NCBI taxonomy): Eukaryota > Viridiplantae > Streptophyta > Pinopsida > Pinales > Pinaceae > Pseudotsuga > Pseudotsuga menziesii. The sequence continues at coordinate 121,076 of LPNX010824418.1, read as the reverse complement.
CTAGTGCTAACACAATGCGAAGAGATACAAGCTTGACAACAGGTGAAAAAATCTCATGATAGTCAATACCTTCCATCTGAGAATACCCTTTCGCGACCAATCGAGCTTTGTATCTTTCAATCTTACCGTCAACACTTTTCTTCAATTTGAAGACCCACTTACACCCAACCACCTTCCTATCTTTAGGGAGTTCAACCAAATTCCATGTCTCGTTCTTCTCTAGAGAATCCATTTCTTCTTTCATTGCCATCTTCCACTTAGCATTTTCAACGCAATCAATGGCTTCCTGAAAACAAGAAGGTTCTCCATCATCAGTAAACAAAGAAACATATGAGACAAAATTAGTATACCTCTTAGGAGGCTCTCTCCCTTATCGATCTTCTTGGTGTCGGTTGTGGGGTTTCCACATCTTCTTGAACTTCTTCATCTTCTATGACTTCATTTTCACCAGAAACTTCTTCTTGTTCCTTTGAGTCATGCGAAAATTGGTTCTCCAATTGAACTAGCTGTTTTGATAGTACCTGTTCCTGTTCCACAACAACTTTTATATTTTCTGATTTAATCAGAGAAGATTCATCAAAAATTACATCTCTGCTAATGACAATTTTGCGGGCAGTAGAATCCCACAACCTATATCCTTTTGTTACATCATCACAGCCAACAAAGATGCATTTCTTTGACTTGGGATCTAACTTAGAACACTGATTTTTAGGAGTAAGAGCATAGGCTTCACAACCAAAATTTTTTAAATTCGAATAATCACAACAAGGATTACCAGTCCATACCTCTTCCGGAATTTTACAATTTATTGCCATGGAAGGTGACCGATTTATTAGATAACAAGCAGTTGAAACTGCTTCTACCCACAACTCTTGACTCAAATTAGCATTGCTGAGCATGCTCCTTGCTCTCTCTAGAAGAGTCCTATTCATACGCTCTGCAACGCCATTTTGCTGAGGAGTGTAAACATTTGTCTTATGTCTTATGATCCCTTCGTCTTTGCAATACTTCTCAAACTCCAAAGAAGTAAACTCACCTCCATTATCCGTCCTCAAACATTTAATTGTCCTGCCTGTTCTTTTCTCTGCCATAACTTTAAATTGTTTGAATGTATCAAACACATCAGCTTTCCTTTTCAAAATATAGACCCAAACTTTCCTTGAAAAATCATCTATAAACAATACGTAATATGATTCTCTTCCATAAGAAATAGTAGGGGATGGACCCCACAAATCCGAATGAATGTAATCAAGAATACCTTTACTAACATGACTCCCTGCATTGAACTTTTGTCTACACTATTTTCCAAATATACAATGTTTACAAAACATCAAATTCAAAGTCTTTAAGTTTGGAAGTAGTTTTCAATTCATTAATATTTGAAGTCCTTTCTCACTCATATGACCAAGACGCTGATGCCATAACTGAGTGGATCCTGACACCCCTTCAGATATTAATGCTGTATCATTTTTGAGTTTTTCCAATCAATTTATAAAGGTTTCCTACTCTTTGTGCCTTCATGACCACTAAATCACCCTTAGATACTTTTAATATTCCATTTAAACATGTCAACTTATGACCACTAGAATCCAAAACTCCTAATGAGATTAGATTTTTCTTTAACTCAGGTACATGCCTTACATCTGTAAGTGTTCTTATCACTCCATCAAACAATTTAATTTTTATATTTCCAAATCCAAGAGTCTTACATGGAGAATTATCTCCCAAAAGAACACAACCATCATTAACTATTTAATAAGAAGAAAACCATTCTTTACGAGGACATACATGGTGCGAAGCACCAGTATCTAACAACCATTCTTCATTATATCCCGAAACACTACAAATGGATAACACCTCATCAATCATACCTGAATCATACTTAACTGAATTTGCCTCAGACTTGGAGTCATTAGATTCTTTTCTTTTCCAACAGTCTTTCTTGAGATGACTAGTCTTGTTGCAGTACCAACATTTGAGTTTGCTCTTTCTGCCCTTTGACTTAGATCTGGAAGTTCCTCTTGACTTTTCTCCTTTTTCTTTGGAACGACCTCTAACATACAAAGCTTCAGGTGTAGAGGACTCGATATTAGCCTTATTTCTTAATTCCTCAGACAACAGTGCTCCAATTACAGTGTCAAATTCCAAAGTGTGAGATGTACTAAGACTAATAGAAGATACGACATGACCCCAAGACTCAGGTAAAGTGCATAATAGGTTTACAGCCTTATCTTCATCCTCAATGTGAACGTCCATACTATTCAATTGGAAAATAAGATTATTAAATACATTTAAATGATGTGCAATCTTTGTTCCTTCTTTCATGTTCATACCATATAACTGTCTTTTTAAATAAATTCTATTTGTTACAGATTTGGTCATATACAGGTTTTCTAATCTATTCCACAAACTTGCTGCTGATTTTTCTGCAGCAATGTTAAACAAGACATCATCTGCAAGACATAACCGAATTGTGCTAAGTGCTCTCGCATCGAAATCCTCCCAATCATCATCTGACATAGTTACGGGTCTTTTCCTTTTTCCATCTAAGGCCTTCTGCAACCCTTGCTGAACTAACAGATCTCGCATCTTTAGTTTCCACAACTCAAAGTTATTCTTACCGCTAAATTTTTCCATCTCAAATTTTGAACTAGACATTTTTGCCATTACAATGTTAAGTGTCAGACTTTCAAAAAATAGTACTCCAGAGATTTAATGATCCATTTTTATTCTAAACTTTCATATTTTTTTTTAAATATATATTCAAGCCTTTAATAAAGGTTTCCACAAATCTTCACTGCTGATTATTTTTTAATTTTAGAAAATATATATATATGAAACAATTTAAAAAAATGCTTCAAGTCCATACTCTTTTAAATGCTTCAAGTCCATACTCTTTTCAGGCTGCACAAAACATTTCACTACTCCACGCAGGCTGCTCACTACTCCACGCAGGCTGCGATTTCACACACGGTGAGCAGAGATAATTTGTAGTAAGAGAAAACTCCTCCTGGCAGAGAAACTCCTTCACGCTTGGCAGCAGCAAACACAGCACGATTCACCTCATGCTGGTTTCTTCAGCAGCACCTTCCAGCACTCGCTCTGACTGTCAGCCTTCTCCTCTGGCAATGTTCTCCACTGGTTTCTTCACAGCACCAACACGTCTCAATAGTCGGTTCTAGGCATAGCTCACAATCTCTCACAATCTCCAGGTCACGGCTGTGATACCACTTGTTGATATTTGAGTCTAAATATAACATTAATTAAAAACAATAATGGTCAAAATGCACTCAGATATTACACAAGATTTTAACGTGGTAAAACCCCAATTTGGGGAAACATCCATCTCCATAAGGTTACTCTCCTATAGATACACGTAGAGATAATTGCAGGGCTTATTGGGAGGGGAATAATACACAGCAGGGGCAGACATTAACGCCTTCGAGACTCTCTCCCTACCACCTTGGGGGAATAATAATCGAGGATACATACTGGGGGATACACGTTTAGCTACACAGTTACTCGTACTCGATGAGCTTTGAGCGATCATGCATGATGAGGTACGAGCAGCGATTAGGTACGATTATGTTGGTTACACCATTAATGCATAATGGGTAAATGCGGGGCTGGTATAATCTGGGGCTAAAGTATTGATGTCTTATTCCTTTTAACAATGAAAATTACAATCAGGCATATCATCCTCACATCTCATTCATTCTCCTCGCTCCTTTCTAAATACATTTAGTCAAGAAGTTACATTAACTGAAGAATTGCCACCCGTTACAGTAACTCCTAATCAACCAACAATTACGGTTGAGAAACCATTTTAGTTTAATTAGTTGTCATAAATTTAACATGTAGAAGATATCTGGTTTCTTTGGTAGGCTGAAATCCCCTCATCCTATGAGAAAAACTCCACCAATTTGCTGTAAAAGTTTCATGCACATGGGCCTTCTCATCAAATTCATAATAAAAATAACAGTTGGTGAGACGTCTCATCAAACTCATAATAAAAAGAACAGTTTGTGAGACGTATAACGCAGCACATGGGGCTCCTAAATCTCCTGAAAACATGTTCAACAGTTTCTAATGATAAGATTCATATAAAACCAAACCAAAAAAACCATAAGGCAAGTGTTTCTTTCCAAAAATTTGTAAAAGAAATGATCTCATTCATAAACTAAATATTATGCAAGTTTTATCAAATTCACATAAGAATCTCCTTAAAACAGGTTCAACTGTTTCTAATGATAAGATTCATATAAAACCAAACCAAAAAACCATAAGGCAAGGGTTTCTTTCCAAAAATTTGTAAAAGAAATGATCTTATTCATAAACTAAATATTATGCAAGCTTTATCAAATTCCTATATTACATGCAAGCCATCTCAAATCCGAAAACATTTCGAGCAAACCAATTTCATTACACTAAATATTTGATGATGCAATTATATAGAGTTTTTTAAATAGAGATATACTTGACAGTACAGACACAATATCCAATATCCAGTCTTAATCTCTGAACTTGCAAAGCTGAAGGATATATTTACACACTAAATCAAAATTTTAAATTTCAAGTTGGGTATTAATAGCTACTTGATATTTGCTTCACTTTTCATCCAGTTTCATACTGTTGAGGTTAAAAGGGGTTGACCTTTTTAGCATGTTTTCTTAAAATTTGAGTAATTAAAGTTGTTGTGGTATGAATTGTAACTTGATTTCAGTTTTGGTAATTTTACAGGAACGGATTTTAAGTCAGGAGAATGCTTTTCTTCGTAAAAGGGTAAAAATAAACTTGAATGACTAAAGTCATATTGAGTATTAATTTTTTTTAGTTTAATTTAATTATTTAGAAATTAACTTCATTGATTGTTTTGGTCAGTGTGTTGATGACCAACATGGAGATGGTTCGGTTTTGAGAACACCTGTAAGGTTGGACGCCATGGAAGCCATGGAAATTGAGACTCTATTAGCTATAGGACCTCCGAATGTAGAAAATCACTTTATGAGGCATCCAAATTTACGAAATCACCGTTCCGGAATAGTTTAAATTGATATCCCTTCTTTTCAATAATTTATGCGATAAAATTGTTAATTTTTATTTCATATTTTCTTTACAGTAATAAACATTACAGTCCCTTTCTTAGCATCTTGTAAATCAAATAAGCATGAATACAATGTGGATTAAGGTTGAAACTGAGTTATTGTGGGCAATATAATCTCTCTTCCCGATAGAAGCTATCTTATCTATATTGACATCTAACAATGAAATTTTTTTGGGACATTTGAAAATAGACATTAAATTTGAATTTAATACATAATTTTTATGTTTAAATTTTAATAACCATATCACTATAATAATTATAATTTAAACAATAAAAAAAATACATAAATCTATAAATTTGTTCCTCAATTGATATTAAGTAAAGAGATACTAAATAAAACAAACAAACCCAAATTTTAAATACCAATCGAATCAAATTCTTGAACCAGGCTCGGATGCCAGACAATATCCTATTAATTTGTAAAGGCATTTGTTCATCAATTGATATTAAACAAGTGGAGCTGCTAAGGCAGCAAGTCCCCCTGCCTTATGCATTAGATTTAATTAGATTTAATGTTTACCACGATGATATTGTAATAACTCTAAGTTTATGGCATTGATATAATGATACTATTTCTTGGTTGAGTATATGGGGCTTAGACCTGAGCGATGATGCATGAACCATGAACAATATAGCTAAGTAGTCATAACTTGCTTTTTTTGTAATTTCGTGGCCGTAACTTGCTATTTTAGTAATTCAGTGGCTAAAACTTGTTATTTTAGCAATTCCGAACCTGTTATTTTAGTAACTTGGAACTTGCAATTTTATTAACTCTTTGAGATGTGAAGCATTGATCTTTAGAATCCAATGGCCATCAGACAACAGGATTTGAATAGCGGTTCAGGTAACCATTGTATAAATAATCTTGTAACTAGTAGTCTCCAGTCAACTCATAGGAACCATACTTCCAATTAATTAGTGATGGATGTTGCTAGTATTTGTTATTAATGATTGATATTGCTAGTATTTGAAATTAATCATTTCGTGGAAACCTACTTATAGATCGTCGAGCCACTAATACAAAAGAAAAAACCAAAAAAGATGATTCGTGAAACCAATATATAATTATAATCACTATCAACCCCTGAAAGCTCCGGGTTGCTTCCTCAGTCAGTTGTACTGTAATTTTCAGATGCATCATAAATATAACCTTGCCCAAACCATGACTTCCACTTTCTCCCGCTCCAGTTACTTCCAAAATCTGATATGACGCCCCGCCTTTTCATTTAATAATTGGTCACTTTCTTTGTTATGGTTGGAGATGGAGTGAAAAAATGATTGCGTGTCGAATGAGTTGCTTTATGTTTTCATTGATTTTATGCTGCCATCACTACTAACCATCAGCAAACTAAATAGCCCTTGGAATAAGTAAAGTCAATTTTTATTGCACGAAAGATGAAAAACATAAACATAAATCTATGGATGCAATGACTATGAATAAAATCTGTGGATACAATGACTATGAACTAAATGTTGTGGTTTGCCTAAGGTTCAAATGTCCACGTGGAGTATAAAGTTCATCAAAATTGAGAAATTTATCCCCCTTTTCAGTTACACCTACTCTGGCTAGAATTCGAGGTAGTTTCACTTAGTCCTGGTGATCACACTCTTATTTGTTCTGGGTAACACCCTTTTAGTCCTGATAATCCTGCCCACCTTAAGGTTGTCACCGATGAGAAAGTCATAAGTGAGACCCATCGAAATAACCGGGCTAACAAATATTTTAAAAAAGCCAAATATAGCCTTTCCCAATGCAAAGAAGCAAATCTGGATAAAACTGATTCCACGGAAACAACGAGCAAGAAAAAAAGATAGGTTTACCTCCTACTTATTGGAGACATTTCAATTGGAAAAAGGAAATTATGATGACTACAGTATTGGGAAATATAAATACAAGCCTCACGATTGAGGTTTCACATGGGCGTGGCCCGCAGGGGTGTAGACTGACTAGCAAGTGCTGTGTAAATGAATGAATGTTGTAAAGGAGGTCTCAAGTTCAAATCTCACCTCGACTTATCTGTGCCCCATGCTTGCGGGCTGTGTGGACGCACCTGGGGTTATAGTGGCAGCCGACGGGGATGGACCTCGTGTCACGCGAGTACCAGAACCGCCCGCTTACCGATTCCCCCAATACAAAAAAAAAAGGGTTTCACGTGGGCGCTACACAACTGCGTTTACGGACTGAACAAGACTCCCTTTAAAGCATAAATTTAGATTTATGGACTCGCAACTTCCACTTCTTCACTTTTTGGCCAGCTTGAGGCCATGCACAAACTGCACATAAGCTGAGTTAGCCCATGTTAGAAGAGATCCATGTGGCAGTAGGTGGAGGCCATTTGCTCGATAGATATCATGCATTTCTATCTTAAAGTGGTTTTGATTGCCAGTCGATGGAGGCCATTGTTCCATTCGCCTTTATATTTTCCTTTGCTGCTGCACATTTTGACTATTTCTAGATTATATACAACATACCCCCTGTTCCGGGTTCATGTCTTCGTGTACAACTACATAAGGTAGCGTCCCAGCTTGTGCCATGAGAAGCAGATCTACCAACAGTGAATCCCGTTACGGATTCTACCTCTATCTCTAGTGCTTTAACTCGGTTCATGGGCATTGGGATTTTATCTTTGTCCAGAATGGGATTTAGAATGAAGAATGGATCTTAAAAAAAGCGAGGTAGAGACAAAAGGGAAAGCAGATAACGAGACATTTGAACCAGTCGACCTAGCTTCCCTTCACCGAGTTTCAAAGCAATAAAGTAGCTTGTGCAAAGCTAGTGGGTTCCATTTAATGAGTTGTTGGAGAGTATAAGATATACATTATTAGAGAGTATATAATGTCCCACTGATCGTAGGATCAAACTAGAGAGAGATCTAGATGGCTTGAAACCCTACCTTGGTTCTCGATTTATTGTGCAGTCGGGCTTGAGAGTAGAGAAGAGGTTCTCGATGTGCTCTGCTGCTTGCAACTTATCGCCATGGATTCCCATGTGAAGCATTGAAGCTTGAGATGAGGCAATGTCTTAAAGAAATCCTTTAATGAATTAAAGGATTGGCTAGAGGTACTGCTGCATAGATGGGCATGGTTCTCTTGAAGTACTGAAGCAAGACATGGCGGATATTAAAAATTGGATGCCTACAAAATATGTCTAAGAAGATCCTTAATGCCAATTCTTCATCTTATTGGTCAAAAGCATACTGTAACAAACCATTGGTGCAGAGCAGAATGTTGAAGAGTGTAATCTCACTGGTAGTTAGCTAGTGAGTTAGGTCATGAGTTAGGTCAAGCTACTATTGTCATTTGTATTTCCTATTTAAACAACTCTGAATAATGAGAAGGCAATCAATCTGCCCAGTGTGCTTCTCCGACTTCATTCTATTCTTTCACATGGTATCAGAGCTTACGGCCTGATCCGTCCATCGTTGGGGTAAGCCTTTTCACAGAGTGGAAGGCACTTTCATGAAGCATAGCCATTTGGAAGCTACAACACTATTTTTTTTTATTTTTCCAGATTTGAATTTTATTTTGGTTATTCTTGAAAAACAAGGGATTTAAAAATAAATATAAAAAAGAGTCTAAGCAAGGGATTTTTTATTTATTTAAAAAGGCAAGGGCAAAAGACCTTTTATTCTGCAAATTGCATGGTGGAAAAATCAAAACGATCTCCGTGTTGGAGAGTGACTTTTATTCCAGATCTAACATTTAGACCTGCATCTACACCAGATTCGTGAAAATTCTTGCGGTGTTGGTTTTTATTCCAAAAAAAAAAAAAAAAGCTAAGCAAGGTTTTTTTTATATTAAAAAAGGGGCTAAGCAAAGAATTAAAAAAAAAGGCTAAGACATTTTTTTTATTTTAAAAAAAAGGCAAGGGCAAATATTTGTTTTTAGTCATATCCGATGGCTAATACAAGCTCTTTGAAGCCGATCTTCGGACCTGTTTTGACCGGATCTAAGTATGAATTTTGGTCTATCAAAATGAAGACATTTCTGCAACTCAACAAATGTTGGGATATGGTGGAAACTGAATTCAAACAACCTAAAGCGGTTGCTCTGGTCGCAATGAATAATGCCCAGAAGAATGCTCTCGAAGCTCGCTGAGACCGAGATCTCACAGCCACATGGATGATCCAAAGTTGCATTGAAGAGTCCATTTTCCCATGGATCTCAGGTGCTACCAATGCACATTAGGCTTGGAATCTGCTTCCATCGGCTTACAAGGGAACCGATCGCGTTAAAATGGTAAGACTGCAAACCCTACGCCTTCAGTTTGAAAGTTTGAAGATGAAAGAGTCAGAATCTGTGGATCAGTTCATGACTAGGGTTTCGGGTATTGTGACCCAATTCCAAACCTATGGTGAATCGCTAGAACAAAAAATCATTGTTCAAAAGATTCTTCGGTGTCTCACCAAAAAATTTGCTATGGTAGTGACTGCCATAGAAGAAGCAAAAGATCTGTCTAAGTTCACCTAGAAGAGTTGACTGGATCTCTTCTATCTCATGAAGCATGATTCACTCAAGAAGAAGAATCGTTGACCAATGCATTCAGCACCCAGGCTTCCCTCAACAGAGGTCAAGGCAAAGGAGGATGAGGTAGAGGAAGAAGAGGCCGATGGTCTCGATCTACAGAAGACAGAACCGGTCACAATAATGAACACTCAGAGCATTCAGAACACTCTCACAACTCTCAAGGTCAGAGGGGAAGAGGAAAGAGATGGACCAATAAGTCCAATGTTCAGTGTAACTACTGCAAGAAGTATAGGCACTATGAACGAGAATGCAGAAAGAAGCAAGCGGACCAGAACAATAACCAGAACAATAGCAGAGCCAATGTCTCCAAAGAAGAAGGCTCGTCAGAGGTGATGTTTCTGTCTTATCAAGCAACTGAAGAACACTGCAGCTCAGATCTATGGCTACTAGATAGCGGTTGCAGCAATCACATGACAGGTAACAAGTCATTATTCTCTAGTTTGGATTCCTCTGTTGTCACGAATATCAAGCAAGGAGATGGCTCTCTGGTTCTAGCAAAAGGAAAAGGTATTATTCCTGTACTTAGTAATCAAAATGAAAAAATGTCCATTCATGAGGTGTTTTATGTATCTCATTTGACTGTAAATTTGATTAGTATAAGTCAATTACTTCAAGATAAGTATGATGTTAGGTTTCATGATACATACTGTGCTATCTATGATAAACCTCCTAGTAAGAGACTCATAGCCAAAGTTGAAATGACCAAGAATATAATCTTTCCTCTTAGTCTCAGGAGTGCTAACCTTCCACATCCTATAGTTCATACAATTTTTAGTCAAGATGAATCCTGGTTATGGCATTGTAGATTTGGTCATCTTCCCTTCAAGAGTCTCAATCTCCTGCACAAACAGTCAATGGTCAAAGGATTACCGGTTATTCATAAACAATCCAACACCTGTGAGGATTGTATCACTGGTAAACATGATAAGGACAGTTTTCCCACTTCCACATCTTGAGCCAAAGAGCAACTTGAGTTAGTTCATACAGACCTCTGTGGACCCATGCAAACCCAATCCATAGGAGGCAGTTTTTATTTTCTGACCTTTATTGATGATTTTAGCAGAAAAACATGGATTTATTTTCTCAGGCACAAATCAGGGACCTTCTCCAAGTTTAAAGAGTTCAAGGCTCTCACTGAGAAGCAGTCAAAAAAGTCCATTAAAATGCTTAGGTCAGATGGTGGAGGTGAATATGATTCACATGAGTTCTCATACTTTTGTAAGAAGCATGGCATTCAGAGACAGTTCACCACCAGATACACTCCATAGCAGAATGGAGTTGTTGAACAGAAGAACCGGACCATCATGAACATGGCCCGTAGCATGCTGTCACACAAGAAGCTGTCAAATGAGTATTGGGCTGAAGCTGTTGGATGCTCAATCTACTTGCTCAACAGATCACCCATAGTAACTGTCCAAGACAAGATTCCTGAAGAAGCATGGAGTGGCACTAAGACTAGTGTGTCACATCTCAGAATCTTTGGTTCTGTTGCCTTTGCACATATACCTGGTGAACTCAGAAGAAAAGTGAGCGCTGCATTTTCACTGGTTATAGTTGCCTTTAGAGAAGAAAAGTGAGCGTTGCATTTTCACTGGTTATAGTGAACAACACAAGGCATACAAGCTATATAATCATGTCACCAAGAAGCTTGTGGTGAGCAAAGACGTAAAGTTCATTGAAGACAAATGCTGGAGTGATCCTTCAAACATACAACATGAAGATCACTCATATCAGCTAGATCTACCTATTAGACTTCCAAGATTGGAAATACAGCAGCAAGACGATGCCGCAGATGGTCCACCACAGAACTGGAAAACCAAAAGCTTGAGAGAGTTATATGAATAGACTCCAATTCTAGACGAGCAACTTCAGTTTGCTCTCTTCTCCTGTCAGCCCACATCTTTTAATGAAGCAGTGAAGGATGCACAATGGGTAAAAGCCATGAATGAAGAGATTGATGTAATAGAGAAAAATAAGACTCGGGATCTTGTTGACATCCCTGCAGACAAAACCAGTATTGGAGTCAAATGGGTCTATAAGACCAAATTGAATGAAAAATGAGAACTTGAAAAGCACAAGGCAAGGTTGGTTGCCAAACGTTATGCACAGAAGTATGGTATAGATTATGATGAAACCTTTGCTCTTGTAGCAAGGATGGATACCATTAGAGCTGTACTTGCCATTGCAACACAAAATCATTGGCCTATGTATCAAATGGATGTGAAATCTGCGTTTCTTAATGGCATTCTTGAAGAATTTTATGTAGACCACCCACCTAGTTATACTGTCAAAGGTCATGAAGACAAAGTGTATAAGCTGAAAAAGGCCCTGTATGGTCTAAAACAAGCTCCACGAGCTTGGTACAGTAGGATTGGATCCTACCTCATCAACAATGGTTTCAACAGAAGCAACAATGAGCCCACTCTGTATGTCAAAACAGAGCAAGGTAAAATATTGATGGTATGTCTTTATGTTGATGACATGATTTACACTAGTAATTTGATGATTGAAGATTTCAGGACAGTCATGAAAAAAGAATTTGAAATGACTAATCTAGGACTGATGAAGTACTTCCTCGACTTGGAAGTTACTCAAACTGATAAAGGTATTTTTATCTGCCAGCATAAGTATGCTACTGATATTTTGCAGAGATTCGGAATGGATAAATGTAAACCAACAGAAACCCCTATAGCTCTTGGCACCAAGTTAACCAAGAATGGTGATGAACCAACAGTAAACAATACACTCTATAAACAAATGGTAGGCAGTTTAATGTATTTGACTGCAACTAGACCTGATTTGATGTATGCTGTCAGTCTTATATCCAGATTTATGGAGTCTCCCAAAGACTCTCACTAGAACGTTGGAAAAAGAATACTGAGATATGTTGCAGGAACACTTGGATATGGCCTCTGGTACACTTATACACCAGACAATACTCTTACAGGGTACACTGACAATGATTTTGCAGGTAGTCTTAATGATAGGAAAAGCACATCTGGTTATGCTTTCCATTTGGGTACAAATCTGAACTCTTGGGCATCTCAGAAGCAGAATATGTAGCAGCCACCACAGCAGCTTGCCATGCAGTTTGGCTAAGAAGACTGTTAAAGGATATGGGATACACTGCAAAATATCCCACTTCTATTTTCTGTGATAATAACTCTGCAATACAATTGTCTAAACATAATGTATTTCATAGAAAAAGCAAACACATTGACACTTGCTATCATTTCATTCGTGAGTTAGTCAATGATGGACAAATTTCTTTACTGTTTTGTGGCTCTGAGCAGTTCGCTGACATGTTTACCAAACCATTGGGAACATCTGCATTTGTATATCAGAGAGAGCACTTAGGCATAGACAGTGTTGATGATGTACTACCAGTTGAGTTTATGGGGGTGTGCTGAAGAGTGTAATCTCAGTCGTAGTTAGTTAGTGAGTTAGGTCAAGCTACTATTGTCATTTGCATTTCCTATTTAAACAGCTCTGAATAATGAGGAGGCAATCAATCTGCCCAGTGTGCTTCTCCGGCTTCATTCTATTCTTTCACACAGAAGAACCTTAATGCCAATTCTTCATCTTATTGGTCAGAAGCAGAATGTAACAAACCATTGGTGCAGAGCAGAACGATTGATGGGTTGTTAAGGTGAGTGGAAATGCACCTATTTATGTTTTGTTCTCTTTTTATTTTTGTACTTTACTTAATGTCATTTTACTATTTGTGCTCGTGTTATATCGACGAGATAAGATAAGATTTTACCCGTTTCCTATCTGGTTTCATGTTTGTGCATAGCCATGCTATTTTACTGTATGTTATCTTCAAATTTGATCAAATTTTTTAAGTGAGTTTGTGTTGGATGGGCGCACAGTTTATCATAGTTTGTTTAGTTATTTCACATAGATTGACTAACTGCGGGCTAAGACAAAATCAAGAAATCGAAAGTTCTATGATTACATATATCCGGAAATGGCTACATATATCTCGACATAGATCGACTTAGGTCAAAGACAAAATCAAGAAATCGAAAGTTCTATGATCAAGATATTTTCAAAATTACGTCTGTACAAGAAATGGTTACATTTATCTCGGCAGAATGTTGATTTGAGTGATGTTTTTTTCGTAATGTTCTCACAATAACTTGGTAAAAAAAATGTAGCCGTACTTTTTCCTTTACAAAAATTACAAAAAGGAAAATGAAAGCCAATAAAATGAAAGAAGTACTAAAACGAGAATCGGTAACATGTAAATTAATACCATTTTACATATTCGTGCATGTACACATTGCTTCTTAGAGCTTTAGTATACTATAATAAGCAATTAGAAGCACTATAGTTTCCTGTTCAAAATTGTTCGAGGACCTTCCAGGCGTTAACCTGTGAGAATTATAAGAGCTTCCAGACCACCTGGAGATTGGGCTAAAATGGGTTAAATCAAGGGAGGTAACGAAATTGAAATTGAAGTCGAACTCGTTATGTTTATATATATTTTTAATGTGAAAATACTGGGCCTCATGTAGAAAATCATATTGTAACTAGAGAAATATAAAAAGCAAACAAACTACTGATAATCCATAACTTCCTTTCAAAAAAAATTAACAAACCTTTATAAGCATACATGTACAGATTTGCAGTTATGTGTTGAGGAACCAAGAGGGAATTGGGATCCATCTCAATGCAATCGAGTTCGTAGTTGTGCAACAGAGATGCAGTTCTTGAAGTACTCTACTTGAAGACGGGAACAACTCTGACCTGGCTTGCTTCTGCATCTATTATTTTCCAGCTTCTCTCCTTTTTAAATATGCACTGATCATGTTGATGTCCCGTGGATGTCCCTCGCCCCTAAATATCTCCAAATCCGTTAGGTACCTAAATAGCTCCAAATCCATTAGGTACCCATTTATAGCTTTTTGTTTTGGCAATCGACTAATCGAACAAAGAAAAGACGCAAACATAGTACACAGGCAAAAAAACATACTGGTTGATTAATGGAGTAAATAGACATATTGATTGGAACTGTGCTAAAGCAATACCAGAGAGCCATGCCAACCACACAACCAATTTTAGAAAGAACAGTTGCGATCAACTTAACCCGAAGATAGTAAACCAACAGCAGAGTCCAGAGCTGATAAATATGGAGCAAAATGTGAATCGAGAGGAATTTGTGGAGGTGTTTTGCAATGCTTTTAGGCGGCTGCAACGTGCCAAGATGGGCTATGCATGTTACAAAGTGCCAATATGCTATGCATGCTGCATGCCAAATCAAGAAGAGGAGACATGCTGAATTATTTATTTTGTTTACTATGTTTACATTGCCAAGAATAGTTCAAACATTTTATGTTTTTGTTTAATGCTAGAAAAAACTTTAGCATTACTTGAACAGTTACAATACTTGATATTTGCCTTTTTGAAACATAGAATATAAGATTCAAAAATTCGCTTTGCCTTATCCCTGGCCTCGGCATGAGGCCAAATAAGAACACAAATTTTTTTATTGGTTGGTATAAAGGTTCAACAGTGGTCATTCGTCAAGTTAAAGTTTGACAACCAGACTATCCCAAAAACTTTGGTTAAAATTATGATAGAGGTTTTGGTTTCTTTGCAAAATAATATGAATGGCGACAAGCCGATTCATAAAGTCCTTGCCAGCCTGAGGGTAGGGACTAATAAATAAATACTAAATAAAACAAACAAACATAACATGCAGAAAATTAAAAAAACATAACCCTTTTACAAAAGGCTTGGACAAACCCAAATTTTAAATACCAATCGAATCAAATTCTTGAACCAGGCTCGGAGACCAGACAATATCCTATTAATTTGTAAAGGCAATTTTTAGTTGAATCATTCACACTTTTATTATATTATGAATTTTAATAATCTTATACTAATTTTAAATTAGCATAAATTCATTTTAAATTTAGATCTATATAACACCAAGAGTGATTTAATTTCAAAACATAATTTTTTAACAAAAGTTTTAGACAAATCCAAATTCCAAATACCAATTGAATCAAATTCTTTAACAGGCTTGGATGCTAGACAATATCTCATTAATTTGTAAAGGCAATTTGAATAATTCTCACTTTTTATATTATATAATAAATTTTAATAATCTGATACTAGTTTCTATTTTTTATATGAATGTTGTTGTTGTTATTGTAAATCAGCAGAGATCCATCTTAAACTTGGATTCACATAGCACTAAGAGGGATTCAATATTTTGAGGTGTATTTTTTTTTATCTGAATTTTTAAAAGTTCAAAAAAAATTAGACTTCAAAAATTAGGTTTAACATAAATTTTCAACTATTTTTCATTTGATTTAATATTAGGTTTTTGTTTTTTAATTTAATTATTATTTAATAAATTAAGAAGACAATTTTTTTTCTCTTTTTAGCAAACATGTTGATATAATGATATGTTATATTTGTGAGAGCATCCCAACATTGGGTTGTGACAACATCCCTCAATATGCTAACCAATTCTTGCCAGGTATTCTGTGTTTTTCTTTTCCTTCATAATTTCAATGCTTTTGGAAAAAGCTTTCGAATGAAATAAGAAGAGTGCAAATATTCTCTGTTTGCCGGAAGAAAGCGCTCTTTTTTTCAAGTGTCTCGGATTGCCGAGAATCGAAAATCGTGGTACCAATGTTGCATTATGAAGGTATGTTAATCTTGAATTTATTAAAAAATTAGAGTAAACTCTATTTTGGATCACACAGATCTCTCTCTACCCTTCCCGCATGCTAATACATGCTCTATATAGCATCTAGCTGGTCTGAATACACTTGACAAATATGTTGCAAAGGCTGCAATCAAGATCAAATATATAGACTGTTAGTTTGTTTGGGTGTAGTTTAGTGGATCAGCTTTTACATGATTAAGCCAACATTGTAGATGGCTACTGAGGTGTCACATCAGTAGGAAGATTTGGAAAACAAGTTTATTCCTTTTTATATGCTTCAAGCATTAGTATTTTTTTCAAAGTAAATACTTTGAAATTATTTTTATAAAAATAAAATAAAATAAATATATATAAAAGATAAAAAATTTATGTATATATAATATATAAAAAATATTATATTAAAAAATAAAAAAATTCCAATGAAAATATAGATATGATAATTATGTAAAAATATTGTTATAATGCAAATAGTAATACAAGTCTTACATCCTTACTTGTGTAAAGAATATTTCAAAGAATTAATTTCCTCTTCTAAACAATTAATTCCATAATGCAAATAACAAAGATTGAGATAACAAAAAGTCTTCTTCTATTTAGTTACTAATTGTATAAAGATTGAGATCACAAAAAGTCTTCGTTTATTTAGCTACTAATTATAATGATGATTACAATGACATAAAAAAAAAACCTAACACACATCATCTTCACAGTCATAAAAATAAAAATAGCCAACCCACAGCCAACTCACATGATCTTCACAAAGTCATAACTAGCTCTAAAATAAATACATAATGTTGAATTTCAAGATGCTTACATTTATTCATTAATTTGTTAATGGAAAACTCAAAAGGTAAAGGTGGCTATTCTGAGGATGCTTATGCTTATGCAATTTAAGAGGTTGGACATTGATAACATCATGGATAGCATCTTAGAAGTTGCAATGTTGTATGTAGATATGGAAAAGCTCCATTACCTTTTTTTAATTTGTATGTAGATATGGCAAAATTTGGTTCGATAGACCAAATTTTGGTCTCAGAGGATGTTAACCATCATCATCATCATCAGTAATTCAACTCGTTATCAAAACTCTTTGTTAGCCTAGAGGGATCTAGGCTAGAAGGATCTTAGAACAAACCTAAGATAAGACCCATTATCGTTCTAATTTTTTCACAAAGTTGGACGAAACAAATCATTATCATTATGCCAATAACTTAACGCTCAAAACCTAAAATAAGAACCATTATCGTTCTAAAATTTTCACAAAGCTGGACGAAACAAATCATTACCATTATGCCAATAACATTCATGAGATTGACGAATGATATATGGAGACCTTATTTGGAAAGATTCCTGGTCAAGATTCATGAGATTGATGAACATTTACAATGTGTATTCTTTGTGTGTAATTATTTTTGTTGGTAGTTTGGATATGATTAATCTTTTTATAAAACATAAATAATTTAATACAAATAATAATTATATATATATAAAAGTTGTGTGCTTTTAATTATTGAAATTAAGCAAGAATATAATAACTTTAAATTCATTTTTAATAATTGATCTCTCTACCATTAATAAATCTTAAATTAAAATGAATACATATATGTCACAATGATTATATCTAGCACAAGTTCTCCATGTCTGTTCTATTCCGAGAAAGGTGATATTGGACTATTCTTTAGCAAGAAGCTCAACAACAAATTGATGAGCTACACTAAGGTAAACACAAAACACAAGGAAATGAAGATACAAATTGATTAGTGAGTTTATTAGTAAAGATCAATGTTTGGACTAATTTGTTGGAAGATACAAAGGGGTGCAATGTCTTTGGTAAGTCCTTCCATACCCTTATCATTGCGTGGAGAGGCGCTCTAACGTTAAGTAACGTTATGTAAAGTTACCTAACGTTATGTAATGTTATGTTCGCTATAAATAATATTTCCAATTATGAGGGAGATGTTATAACGTTACTTTTTACTTGCCGATTATGATGTAGATGTTGTAACTTTATGTAAGGTTATGCAACATTAATTTTTACTTTTAAAAAGTAAAAAGCAATAAATATATTTTGTCAGGCATTCAGTAAAAAGTAATAAATAAAAATTTTAATAATGCCTTTACTGAGTAGGGTATAGCCTAATTTTAATTATGATACCTTAATTTATTATAAAAATGGTTTGGATTTGGATCTAGGAGTAAGGTTATTATACCTTTTCTAAGTGCGAAGCATGTAAGGTAAGGTTTGTATATCTCCATGGACAGAGTTTGTAAACCCACAACATGTAGACTAGGGCTTTTATACCTCCATGGGTAGAATTTGTGAACTCGCAGCCATTGAATATCGCTCACTACAACTAACATCGTTTGTAAATGTTAAGGAAGAGATGAAAGACAGAGCCCATTACAACGAAGAAGCATGAGGGGAAATAATAAAAATTGGATATGCATATAGAAAAGTCAGCCCAAAGGTAATACAGTTCATGGCTAGGTCTAGCAAGTCCTTTCCCCTATAAAATCAATAGTTGTGATTGTATTTTGGCATTTAAAGGAATTGTTAGGAGATATATGATAAGGACCTACACCATATTCTGCATGTGAAGTAGGAATAGTGATCATGGATCTTCTGCATTCTAGATTGAAAGATTTCAGGTGTAGCCATTATATGGTTTCAGATATAGTGTCAAAATGTTTTTGTCAAATGATGAAGATGGCCAATGCTACGTAGTTCTCGATAATCTGGGAAATACTTGCTACTTTAATAGCATTGTTTAGGCCCTCTTTTTCTGTACTCCTTTCAGAAATAAGTTGCTCCAATATCACGGTAATAGAGGAAGTGATAATGAGAATAATACTCAATTAACTTACTTGGCACATCTATTCCATCACATGAACTCCCAAAAAATCCTCGCGTTTCTCCAAATGATTCATAGGGTTTGTGATGAAAATGAATGAGATTTTTCATTGCTGTAAAACCCATCATGATGCACATGAGTTTTTGATATTTATTTTAAATTCTCTGGACAAACAAAGTGCTCCTTCCCAGCATGATGAAGTAGAGACTTTCACAAGAAAAACTCAGTGTTCCTTTTGTGAGACTGTAACATGCAGAGAAGAACCATTTATGGACATCAACATGGAGATCCAAGAAAACTATTCTGTGCCAAGCTCTCTGAATGCATTTAGCGCTGTGGAGAAACTGAGTGGGAAAAACAATTACTAGTGCCACAAGTGCTTCCCTTTGCAAGAAGCCAAGAAGAAGTTAAAGATCAAGTCACCTCCTCAAGTTCTTATTTGCCAGCTGAAACGTTTCAAATACACAGCTGAGGAAGGTGGATTTGAGGGATTCAAGAATTTGTTCTATCGTGTGGTGTTTTCCATGGAGTTCAGACTACCTGTTAAATGTGCTTGTAATATCCCGAATTTTGGACCTAACACTTATAGGAAGGATCCTATTGATTATGATGTTATCTTGATGGTTTATTTTGATATATTGGGTCGAAGAACCCACTGCATATGAACATGATGATTTGTTTTATATATTGAGTGTAAGCCAATTGTTGATGATATATATATATATATATGCTTGTTTGTGTTGGGCGGGGACCTTGAAGCACATGATTGATGAGATGTTTTGTGTTGAGCAAGGAGCTCTGGAGCACATGAGTTTTGAGATATTTGTGTTGAGCATGAAGCTCTGGAACACATGAAAAGATAATTTGGAAGTGTTGGGCATAAGCCCTGGAACCTTCCATGTTGATGTTGAGCATAGACTCTAGAACATCGGATCCTTGACCATTGTATCCCTAGGTGTATCGTACAAGTACATCCTAGCATTAGTGTTGAGCGAAGAGCTCTAGAATCGCACTAAGTTTGTAACTCCATGTTTTTAGCGTTGAGTATGGGCTCTGGTAAGCGCTAGGATTTACTGAAAAGAATTAATGATTCTCGAGTAAAAACGACTTGAGAAAAAATATTAATCTCATTTGACTTATTTATAAGTGGGTAAATGAAATTTTGAATTTATGTATTCTCATCAAGTACTGAAGAACTACCATGTTATACGAGGGAATCTAACATGTAAGGATGTTTAGAGTTGCCTAGCCTAGTAGACCTAACCATCTATGTGATGACCTTAATGAAGAAAGTGTCATGAGTCTAAGAATCACAATATGTGCTACCCTTAGACAAATGTTAACAAATAATATATTATTATATATTTTATACATGGTATGGATAAAGAATAAGCATAGTAATAATATTAATAATGTAAGAAAGAAGGAAAAACTCCATCTATTACTATTTATTACTAAAAGATAATAAATAGTATAATACCCACAAAAGTCTAATTAGGAACTAGATAAAAGTTCCTAAGTTAAAGTATTTAAAATACCCATATTAAATAAAAATGGTTAAATCAAGAAATCAAGGTTTCTTGATTTAATTGCCCCTTTGACTGAAAAGTCTGTCTATAAAGTCTCATGCCAAGGAAAGGCTTGGCGAGCTGATCTATCTTTTGGGAATCATTATTCTGCCTAAATTTCTTAACTAAATTCTTAGAGAACATTTTTCCGAAAAGGAAAAAGGAGAACTGATCGAGACCTGATATACCAGTTAGGAAACCTTACCTTAGGAGCTCTAAGCTACTTGAATGTTGGAACTAGCTCGTTGGGATCCGGATTGAAACCAAGAACGGTTTCGGGTCATGGTTGGGTGGAACGTGGTAGTTCTCAAGTGATTCAGTCATCTAATACAGAGGTTAGATCTGCTTATGATTTGTTAATGCTGGTTATTTGAGTGTGTAGGTTTTAGCCAGTAAAGGAGCTTCAATTAATAGGTATGAGGTCCTGGACTGTCTATTTCATTTTCTAGAATAAATGTTGGCTAAATTAGGAAAATGTTTACATTATATTTTCTAACTGTGTGTGTTTGTTTTCTATTTAAATCTTCTAGGGTTTACATTTTAAATTATAGCCCTAGACTATAATTTATTTCCTATGCTAGATTTATACACGGTTGTTCACTTAGTTCACTTCTGTAAATTTAATTCATGTATAAATATTTATCAAGGATTTTGCACCTTATTTTTACTTCTGTATTATCTTTATTATTTAAACTGTGTTTCCTACAAACTAGGTTTTATTTCAGATTTATTACATAACTCTTCTTTTGGCATATATTACTCTATTGACAGATTTCATTTGTCAACAGAGGCATGTCAACCTCTCAGTTTTGGATTTGCTTATATGTGTCCTTGAGTCCTAGTTGTTTCAGAAAGCAAGCTTTTTCATCAAACTTCTCTTTTTACATGGATTTCTTCATATTATAATGTTACAATGGATTACCTACATATCAACCATAATTTTGCAGACTTGTAATGAATATTGTCATGAAATTAAAAGGTTTGATTTTCAAAAGGAAATTTTCAACAAAAATATTATGTCACTCTAGTTTGGATTTATTAAGTCATTGTCAAGTCATACTTTTGTGAAGCATTGATCTTGTTAACAATAATTTCTTATACATAGTTTCCATAATATTATAGTGCTACAATAAAATTACCTATATACCAACCATACGTTTCCATAAAAAGAATGTTTGGTTACTCTTTTTTCTATTTTTATGCCATTTTAGGGAATTTGGTGCATAGCATTTGGTATCATAGACATTTTCTATACAAATATGGTGACATATTCTTGTTCTTGTTGTTTGACATATTTGGAAATGACACAAATATCAAATTCCTCTTTGTTGATTAAACCCATAATGCGTAGCGTGTTACCAATCATCATTAAACAATAAAAGGAACCAAGATAATAATAATAATAAAAGGTCATTACCCAACATTTGCACATGATATTGTAGGGGTCCTACAACCCTCCATGACTTCAAATATATTTGAACTATAATTCTATGGATATCCCACAAATATAAACATGTATGCGTGTTAAATATTTCCCTTCTCTCTCACAATGAGCCTAACATTGGTGAGCTCCCTGGGAAACTCTTGGACACTTCCTCTCGTTCAAGGATGGTACTAAGTGAAAAGTGGGTGGAATATAATCATTGTTCATGACCCGATGGTAATCTTAGGTACCTACATATCACATTCTATTATAAGTAGTGTCTTGGTAAGAGTGACCCCAACCAATTAAGATAACCCATAGGACTAGGAGAGCGTGGTAGGCATACATGCTCATCATCTAAATCAATATTGTAATGTCAACATCAAGTGCCTCCTGGATAATGTCATCAAGAAAATGCATTAGTGTTATAAGGAATTGCGAAGGCAATCTTAGGTGGTATCATCTTGAATAAAATAAATAATTGTTTCTCGACGTAATAACACATTAGTATTAATGCATTGTATCCATTGTATCTCATTAAGGTTCATGACCACTACCCAGGCTAGCCATCCTTTTTTATTCGTTCTCTTATGTCATAGAAATGAAGAGAAAATGCTTCAATAGTTTTTTGTATTGAAGAAAATTAAACATTCTTCACATAACATCATTCTACTAGAAAACACATATTTTCATGTTGATAATGTAGGTACATCACATGAATAATACATCTACATGGATGAATCCAGAACCACATGATTAGCATACTTACACTAATTTTATAACCTCTAAATTAGAGATTTCATGTATTTGTACTCATTGGTAATACTATGTAAAATGTTTCTTTGGCTTGAAGCAAATCTTTGCTCATTGTAGGAAAGATAAAAATCCACAAAAGTAAATGTAAATGTGTTTTTTTGTGATCTATAAGAAAAGTGTTCAAATTGCAGAGGCCATTGGCCTTCCGGATATGGTGAATAGGAAGTAATGAGAGGGTGACACAGTTGCAGAGGCCATTGGCCTTCCGGATAGCTAGGAACATAAAGATAAAAGAAGGGTCTGCAATAACATAAAGGTTATAAAGATAAAAGAAGGGTTTGCAATAACATAAAGGTTAAAGACATCCTTTTTTGGATGATAGACTGAGAATTTAGAAATAGAACGATTTACTGGTTGGGATATGAATACAATGAGTTCGACATTATTATTGTAATCTATAATTTATGAGTGAGATGTGAATACAACAAGTTCGACATTATTATTGTAATCTATAATTTATGAGTTGAAAAAAATGTGGAACTTTGTAATTTAGTAGAATTATAAAGATGTGGACCTTTGTAATTTAGTAGAATTATAAAGAATAAGTAGAGTGAGATTTCAAGACTAGAGTTTGCTATATGGGTTTCTCTACGATAACTTTTGTGATATCTATGATCGAAATTTTATTCTCTTAAACACAATCTTGTTAAAAAAACTCCTAAATAACAAGAAGGTATTTTAAATAGGATTTTATATTCTTTATTATTCTACATTTAGGATCTGTGTTGGTGAATTACTTAGGCCAAAAGCATTACAATTACAATTAAACCTCAAAGATCATAAATATCTTTCATCATTACCTCATTTTTTTCATGAGGGCATCTACCATTCCATAATGGTTCTCAGTAACAATAGTTTGTGGTTTAAAGTAATGGATCTAAACCTCTCAAAGAACGGCATTAACCTTATCATCATCCAACATGGAAGTAGGTAAGGAAGGTGTGGAATGGCCAATGCTTACAACTATGCATAAAAAGGAAGAAGATATGGTTAGTCACTTTGTTTCAAATAGGGAGCTTGGGGTTTCTTGGGTCATATACATTTGTCTTAAAACCATTTAAAACCATTTTGTACTTGTGTAGCTTGACAAGTTCCAATATTTTTTTATATGTAAAATTAAGATTTCCTAAATATCGAGACTATGAGACATACTCAATGTTGAGGTTATATTTAAAACTCTATGAAAGCTAGTGATCATTAAAACCACCAACATGTCTAAAGCAATGATCTCCCAAGTTTTCACAACGCAGGAGAGTGGGAGCAGGGAAACACACGTTGGGGACATGTGGAGACCACCCCCAAATTTTAGGGAAATTCATGGGGGACGGTGGGTTGCCAAGGTCATAAAAATTATAAAAATATAATAATATTATAAATCTTGGCATAAACAATTCATCATGTATAAATATAGTTTAAGCTCCTCCTTATAAATACAGTCTAATTATTCAATGATTCAACACACTTCAACATTGTGTAAATCCATGGCATAGTCGATGTTGTAATGATGAAGTGTGACTAGAGGACCCTATTTCTTCATGATTCCAGAGGGCATCACATTATTTGAGGATTTCAAGTCCAACATACAATTATGCAAGAGTGAACTATTAGTCCTATATTGGGATCCTATTCATCAATAACATCCTGTGTATGCCTCCTCTAGGTTTGTAGCACTTGCCTCTATCTTGAATCTTGAAGTTGATCCTCAAAGGACATTACTCAACACCCTACATTTTTTATGAAAATTCCTAAACCAGGCATTAAAATAAGGTAGAATTAGAAGAAAAAAAATCATGCTTAATAATTGATTTTGCTTGACTAAATGGTACATTTTGATTAAGGTCGTGATGGAGGAGTTTAACAATCAACACCACCAACATCAAGGTACATAGAGAGGTTGATGTGCTTGATTAAATGAAAATCCCTTAGCCTCATACATGATAAAATCGAGTGGAAACATTGCAATCCTGAAATCTTGAAAAATGTTAAGTCTATTAAATTCTCAATGAGATCTAAAATTCTACATTTTGTATATGAACCCTAATGAGGTTAGAACCACTCTCAAACATCCTAAAAAAATTAATGGTAATGTTAAAAATTTAACTAAAAGGATAGAAAATGAAAGTGGTATTTTCGTTATCTTTCATTTTCTATCGTTTTACTTTAAGAGTTTAACATTACCATTATTGTTGGAGCGCCTAGGAGCCCCCCACTTCACCAGTGCATGATTCAAAAGATAACCCCCCCTGCATTTTCCCATGTTTCCCCAAATTGAGGATGAGGGGAAATGTTTCGGAAAGATCCCCAAGTCCTCGACGTGTGGAGAGCAAGGGAGTGAGCTCCCAAACTTGGGGGCAAGTCCCCATGGAACACTGGTCTAAAGATGCCACTCATATAAAGGCCATGGGATTCTACCTTTGTAGAACACATCTGGTTTCCTTGATAGGCTGAAATCCACTCATCCTATGAGAAAAAATCCACCAATTCGCTGTAAAATTTTCAAGCACATGAGCCTTCTCATCAAATTCATAATAAAAAGAACAGTTGGTGAAATGTCTCATCAAACTCATAATAAAAAGATCAGTTTATGAGACGTATAACGCAGCACATGGGGCTCCTAAATCTCCTTAAAACAGGTTAACAGTTTCTAATGATAAGATTCATATAAAACCCAACCGAAAAACCATAAGGCAAGGGTTTCTTTCCAAGAATTTGTAAAATAAATGATCTTATTCAAGTTTTATCAAATTCCCATAAGCCTCAGCGAGCGGATGGGGAATAAGTGTGGCAGAGAAAGGAAAAGAGTACATACAAGCCAACTCAAATCCGAAAACATTTCGAGCAAACCAATTTCATTACACTAAATATTTGATGATGCAATTATATACAATTTTTTAAATAGAGATAGACTTGACAGTACAGACACAATATCTCTTAATCTCTGAACTTGCAAAGCTGAAGGATATATTTACACACTAAATCAAAATTTTGAATTTTATGTTGGGTATTAATGAGGGGAAGGCAGCGGAGTGCTGCTCCTTCCTTAGCAGCACTAAAAGCTTTATGCACAGCGCAAAATAACACTTACATGCAATGTATAGCTCTCCTGAGCAATGTACAACTTTCCTGTAACTCACTAATAGAACTCACAAAATCAACCCAGCACCTACGGGATTGTTGCAGCTTGGCTCCTACAACTTAAAATGTCCTTCAAATGATGTTGCAGCTAGTTGTTACAACTCACATCAATTAAAAGTATTATTTCAACTAGATGTGACTACTGACAGTCACTCAACTCACTCATAGCTCTATTACAACTAACTTTTTAACAAGTTTCAGATGACCCTTGCATCCATAAACTCAACATAAATATTCTACTGGATTAATAATCAACATTCATATCAAATAAACTCTATTTCGTTCAGCTGCTACTGCAGACCAACATAAAAAATAAAAACTAAGTTATCTAACTCAAAAACAGAGTAAACACAAAAGATAACATAGTAAAGTTCAGAGTTTCAACTCTGTTTCTATTACTCTCTGCTGTGCATCTTCACCATACTTCTTCAAGTATATTAAACATGATCACAAGCTAGGTATTTATAGGATATTTAGCTAAGTCAGTCATTATCTACTAATTGACCTTCCGCTATACAAAAATATAATTCTTTGCAAATGCTCAGTTACAGTCTATTACAGTCTGATAGAGTGAAAAACAGACACCTCTTCAATAAGTTGATGCGCTCTGCTAGATTAATCAAAACAACTTTTCATAATTTATAAATTTAATGTGTGTCATATTTTAATTAATTCTCTACCCTTTCATGAGCTGCAACAGGAACGGTGAACGCCCCTTCAACAATCTGATTGAATCCAATAAATATTTGATGATCTATGACAGAGGCTATAACCGCTTCTTCAGAAAATGATGTGGTGTGCTGTCCCTTTGAAACCTTGATAGCATGACAAAATCAAAACAGTGTGGCAGTGCTGCAACTCTTCAGGATTGTAGTGGCCACAAATCTGGGCAATGATTCCTTTTTACACTTCCAACGGATAGTTATTTTGAACAGTGTTTCCTCTTCAGTGTTTCAACAGGTAATTGATCTTGACGGTTGAGTAATTAACAACTGCTAACATTCTCCCCCTTAATTACTAGACCCAAAATACATCAAACAAAATCAACTACAGTTTTTACAAAACAACATTCCAACTATAATGCGTGCTGGTCTAAGTATCAGCAAGGCTTACATCAATATCAAAACGACTTCAAACATTTGTTCACATTCTTTGTTGGAACATACATGGGCATCCTTTTTTTTGTTTCTTTCGACTCCAAACTTTGAAATATGAAAACTTTGTCTTTGTTTTATCTTCATCTTTACCCCGATCTTTTTTAGCTCTTGCTTCATTTGTGGCTTCAGTCGTTTCTTCATCTTGACTTTGTATCTTAATAATATGAACTCCTTTTTCTCAGCAACTCGACGATACTTTTTCTCCTCAAAATATAATATTTCAGCATCAAGACCATTGCATTCAATATTCCTGGCCTTTGCAAACCAATCATTAATTATAATTTCAATTGCATCATTCTCAGCTTCGGTTTCATCATTACTTGGCTTAGAACGCCAAACTTTATACCAAAAATACTTTTGATTCTTCATCTTCACTTTCTTCTTTACATTCAATCCATTATGATCAACTTCAACTGCACAACATTCTTCAATTTTCTTATCATCATTCAATTTTTCAATGTCCTTTATCCCAAGGACTTCAATCCAAATCTTTTCTTTTGAATAGTGTAATCTAGGCATACAAAGATCCATCAAGCTATCTCTGAATTTACTTAGAGTAATTAGTTCAATGTCATTATGTAGACAAATCAATTGATAATAATGCCCAATTTATTCTGGACTCCATGACATGAAGATATTTTCAAGTGATTCTTCAACCAATTCATCTTTGGTGCAATCTTCTTCTTTCAAATCAAACTCATCATTTCCAATATTATCTTCAATGGATTCTTCTTCATCTTCGATTGGATTCTCACTTGCACAATCAAACATTTTGTTAACATTATATAAATTATCATATTGTGAACCATATTGGTTCTTTTCATTTTGTTCTTCTCTAAGAGATGTCACTATCTCGTCATTCAAATCTTCCTCTGTTGCTGCAACAAGGTAATCAACTTTCTAAATTTCTTCTTCCACAACAAGACTATCATCTTTGCCATCATATCTTGGCTTTTCAATCCATTCTTCCAAAATTTTCAATTGTTCATCAAGAACATCATTCCTTATTTTAGTTGCTCTGTCTACAATCGAACATACAACATTTTGAGTGTTATCATTATGCAACTCTATCACTATCACTGTTTCTGCAATCACCGAATCATCAACATTTTCAGCATCATTATAGATTCCTTTTTCTTGTACTTTATCTATTTCATTTGCTACAACTTCTGTGCAATCTTCAACAATCTTATCAAATTCTTCAACAAAATTAAAATCATCAATATTTTCAGAAAACTCATAAACAGGTTCAATCACTTCAACACAGTGCACTTTATCTTTCTTAGATTTTGGTGTTGCTTCACATACTGTTGATATGGAAGTCTTCATTCGATCATCATGATCATCATTGGCCATTTTTTCTTCATGGGAAATTTCACAGATACTGGATGCTTCATTGGCACGTTCTTCATCGTTGTCATTAGCAACATACATCATTGGAATATTCAAAGAACAAACTGCTACACCGGCAGTTGCTTCACCTTTAATATTTGACTTATAACCCAATACATCATCATTTTCTTTCTTGGTACTTGCACAGTCAGTAACAAACAAATTATTAGAAAGAATCTTGTTCTTTTCTTTGTCCTTATCTGCACCATTCAATATCTCTCCAGATTCTTCTTCAAAAATATCACCAACACTTTTTCTATCATCAAATACACTATTTTCCTGAGTGTATTTTTCACACAAAGTTTTATCATCTTCCTTATGAGCACCAAATGGATGAATGAAACACTCTTCATTTTCTGTAACATAACTACTGTAGTTTATTTCAAGCCCATATTTGTCTTTGACTTCTACAACATCTTCAGTGTTGTCTTCTAGATTCATTGTACCTACATGTCCACAATCATCAGATTCCATACATGATTTAAATTTCTTCATGGACGTGTCCTTCAAGGACTCTTCTTGCACAAATATTTCTTTGTTGTCTCCACACTTGATAAATTTATCATCTTTATCAATATTCTGCGTGTTAACCATTCCATTATTTACTTCAGCGACATCAACATCTTTATCAATAGAAATTTCTGCAAATTTTGTTTTTGTTATACAACATACAACAACCTCATTTTCACTTTTAGTGTCAACATCATTTTCATCATTTGACATATCAACATAATTGCAAGATTTACAAAAAAAACGACTATCTTTTGTTGCTTCTGCAAATTTGTTTGCTGAAATGTTAACAGGCTGTGACTCAGCCATAAATCTCCCCCTTACATCAAACTTCCTCTTCAAACTTTCCTAGGCTTCTCTAGTTGTGTTTGCTTCAGCAATTACATAAAAAATATTATCATCTAGATCTTGCTAGATGTAATATAGGGCAAATGCATCCTTTGCCCCATCCTGGAGTTTCTTAACTCCACCCTCAACAAAGTTCCATAAACCTATAGCATGCTAGAAATTTTTCATATTAACTGACCAACATTCATAAATTATATCTAAGAAATATGACAGTGGATAATAGATGCTTCTCCATGGATCCTCTACATTTTCTTGAACTTCCTCTACTTCATGAAGTTCCTCGGTGGCTTCTCCTAATATTTCTGCAATGGAAAAACCAACTTCTTTTGCATTAGCAATATTATTCTTCATATCTTTAAGCCTTCTTCTTTTCCCCATGTCTCTGTTTTCAAATAAATACTTGCACATAATTTAAATTTCTTTTGGAAACGGACTTCCGATCCTCTTTCATGCATAATACCTTCAATTCAAACCAAGCAATCTTCTAAAATATTGGAATTCAAACTGCTCTACCATTAAACCATATGGGAGCTCTCAACCAGGAAGAATATCTTCTTTTCAATTGATCAACCTCTACACAAAGTCAACTTAATCCACAGACTCCAACACTTTCAACTCTTTACACAAGCCACGACCAAGCTTGAACATTTTAACCAACATACAAATGATACAAGAGACACTTGTTTCAGCCTTGAGCTCCTAAATGATGACTCAACCTTTATTTGAGGGCGAACATGAGCTCTTACCAATACTGAGCTGAACATACCAACTGAACTTACTTCTGCTCTTTCAACATAGCATGAAGCTGGCGCTGTAGTAAGACAACAACAAAATTTCCAAACCAAATACTAACAGTTCAACATACAACCATACAGCTCATTTATGAAGTGAGCACATAACCAATGAACATAAATTAGGAACACTCAGCTTTGATACCAATTGAGGGGAAGGCAAGGGAGTGTCGCTCCTTCCTTAGCAGCACTAAAATCTTTATGCACAGCTCAAAATAACACTTACATGCAATGTACAACTCTCCTGAGCAATGTACATCTTTCCTATAACTCACTAACAGAACTCACAAAATCAACCCAACACCTATGGGATTGTTGTAGCTTGGATGCTAGAGCTTACAATGTCCTTCAAATGATGTTGCAGCTGGCTGTTACAGCTTAGATCAATTAAAACGATTATTTCAACTAGCTGTGACTACTTACAATCACTCACAGCTCTGTTACAACTAACTTTTTAACAAGTTTCAGATGATCCCTGCATCCATAAACTCAACATAAATATTTTACTGAATTAATAATCAACATTCATATCAAATAAAATATGTTTCATTCAGCTGCTATTGTAGACCAACATCAAAAATAAAAACTAAGTTATCTAACTCAAAAACAAAGTAAACACAAAAAATAACACAGTAAATTTCAGAGTTTCAACTCTATTTCTATTACTCTCTGCTGTGCATCTTCACCATACTTCTTCATATATTAAACATGATCACAAGCTAAGTATTTATAGGATATTTAGCTAACTTGGTCATTTTCTTCTAATTGACCTTTCGCTATACAAAAATATAATCCCCTGCAAATGCTCTATTACAGTCTATTACAGTCTACTAGAGTGGAAAACTGTGACGCCTCTTCAGTAAGTTGATGCGCTCTGCTAGCTTAATCAAAAAAAAAATTCATAATTTATAAATTTAATGTGTGTCATATTTTAATTAATTCTCTGCCCTTTCATGATCTGCAACATGAACGGTGAATGCCCCTTCAACAATCTGATTGGCTCCAATAAATATTTGATGAGCTATGATAGAGGCTGTAACTACTTCTTCAGAAATCAATGTGGTGTGCTGTCCCTTTGAAACCTTGAAAGCATGTCAAAATCAAAATGGTGTGGCGGTGCTACAACTCTTCAGGATTGCAGTGGCCACAAATATGGGCGGTGATTCCTTTTCATGCTTCCAGCGGTTAGTTATTTTGAATAGTGTTGTCTCTTCGACGTTTCAGCAGGCAATTGATCTTGATGGTGGAGTAATTAACAACTGCCAACAATTAATAGGTATTTGATATTTGCTTCACTTTTCATCCAGTTTCATATTATTGAGGTTAAAAGGAGTTGACCTTTTTATCATGTTTTCATAATGTAACTTGTTCTGGTATGAAATGTAACTTGATTTCAATTTTTTGTAATTTTACAAGAATGGATTTTAAGTCAGGAGAATGCTTTTCTTCGTAAAAGGGTAAAAATAAACTTGAATTACTAATGTCATATTGAGTATTAATTTTTTTAGTTTAATTTAATTATTCAGAAATTAACGTCATTGTTTTTTTTCAGTCTGTTGATCTTCAACATGGAGATGGTTCGGTTTTGAAAACACCTGAAAGGATGGAGGCCATGGAAGTTGAGACTCTATTAGCTATAAGACCTCCTAATGTAGAAAATCACTTTATGAGGCATCCAAATTTACAAAATAACCGTTCCGGAATAGTTTATATTAATATCCCTTCTTTTCAATAATTTATACGATAAAATTGTTAATTTTTATGTCATATTTTCATTACAGTAATGAACACTAGTAACAACCATATTAATAAAATTATGTTTGGAATACGTCAAGAGGTATATATTTGATACATTGATAATATTTTTTTCCTAAAGAATGTGGCAAAAAGACCAGTAAAGACCATTCTTGGATCCTACTTCCAACATAAAACATATAGAGACTGGTAAAGACCATTCTTGGATGCTACGACTTCATGCTCGATTCAAGGTTTTTGACTAAATGTTCGAGATGTCTCATTTTTATATAAATTGAATACACATAGCTGAACTCGGTTAAGGATTTGGTAGGCTATGAATTCTAATAAAAAAATACCCATTTCGCATTTTTAGTTTCCATTCAAGGATTACAGTTCTGAAAAAGGAAATCCCCCAAGTGGTTCAAATTTTGATAGAAATATACTCTGTATGTCGCCATAATGTACGTTAATTAGTTTACCTCTTACATCCAGAAATGTCTATTGTATCATGCTGCTACAGTTTTAAGAATCACGACAGTAGTCGAAAAATTCAAATGCATTGATGGAGCGGTTTTCAACGATTAACTATACCATAGACTTTATTCTAAAATCCTCAAATTCGTGATCTTCCTTGTTATGTTTCTGACTTCCATTAAACAACATTTTATACCATATGGCAATCATATTAATACTATTAAGAGGAGGTAACACCATTTTTCTATCACTCACCTGGTTAGCACAAACATATAAAATTTTGATTTTTTGTTTTTGTTTTTGTTTCAGTAACTTTATAAACTGGAACAAAGGTATTTTCAAAAGCTTCTAGGTCTATTTTCCCATATAAATATCATACATCACGTAGCATTTCAATGTTTTTGAATTGAATTAGATCTAGATAAAACGAAATTTGATCAACAAGAATATCAGGTCCTCAATCCTAATATACATTGATTTCCTCGACATCCATAGATATATAGTCTTATAACAGTAACAATTTATATTTCACCATTATGCATACATACATTATCATGAACAAATAGAAAAATATTAAATAAACATAACCAACAAAGACAACAGAATACTCCAAACATGGATTCTAAAACCGTACCTATAAATTCTAGAAACTCGGATCAAGAACACACTTCAAAGATGGCCACGAAAATTGATTAAAACTTTTCCCTACATGACTAAGTTTTTGATGTTAGGTTTTCTTAATTTATATCCCCAACATATTTATAGAATAAAAAATATTAGGGACATTAGGAGTTTAGAGGAGTTTATTAGAAGTTCGACTCTTACATGACTGCACATTGTTGACCCTGGTTTTGTCACTATTCTCGGCTTGTAATTTACTCTTTTGGCATCTATTTTGTCACCTTTTTGACATATTTCTTATCATACAGCCTACCATTCAACCCCAGGTATGAACGCATTTGGAATTTATGCAAGTCTTGGTTTGTTTCTATTATTTCGTGATTTTATTCAGCAATTCAGTTATAATTGGAAATATGTTTGATCAATGAATTTATTTTGTAGATTACAGTCTTTACACGATCTAACATTGGGTTTGCATTCACTCTAGATATGCACAGAGCATATCCATCTTTCCATTCAGCCTCCCGATTAGCCCGCGCGCTGCTAGTCAGCATATTCCTAAGCGATTAAAGTACAAATGGTCTTTAGTTTCTCTCTTTTCCACGTGTTGATGATACAATGGTCCTCGCTTTGAGAAGGCTTGCCACCCTTCTTTCACCGTTCGACACCATGATCCAAGGCCACATCCCCAAGAATCTATATGCCGCAAGACGCGTAAGGAGAACCAACGCACGAGATAGCAGGAGGAAGACTGGGCACTGTCGTGTGGTTGTTTGTTTTCCATTAAGACTAACTATTTTAGGAGTGGTAGACCACTGAAAGGTTCAACCCGCTCATTCTTGTAAACATTATATATAGTTTCCTCGAAGCGAGAGCAGGAGTTAGCTAGTTTGTAATCTGTCAGTCGACATTAGAAGGAAGGCTCTGTAAAAACTCTGTTCTGCATGTTAATATAAGTTCTATTTTCACTGTGTATACATGTTCTTGTTCTCGTGATTGATTGATTAGCACACCACCCTGATTTCTGAGAGGGCCCCTCAACAACCAACGGTTTCCATTCCTGTGTGTGTTCTTGTTACCTCCTTTCTTGCAGATAAGTAGTTTCTATTACTATTTTATTTATGCAAATTAGTTTCCTGTTAGTTTACATTGTCCATTTCCTTATTTCCTATAGCGTGCATTCCATTATGAGTGATGATGTGCTGTTAGTATAGTTTCTATTTCTTGAATTAAAGCAACCGGTGGTGTACATAGTTTATCTCTAGTTTCCTTTCCAGTCTTTCTTCCAGCTTGTAGTTTAGTTTTATATTGATAATTACATAGAGTTGAATTGCTTTCATATCTTAGATTTAGTTTACAAAAGGTTTAGTTTCGCTAATTATTAAATTGCTGTAGATTTACTTTGGTTATATTTTAGTTATTTCATAATGCAATAGATAATAGTTTCTCCATAATCATGAATTAGCATAAGTCATTCTATTGTTATTTCAATTACTGAATAGGATCAATTACTTTCCTTTATGCATCTTATTCTCATGTACCTGAAATCAGCTGATATTTAGATCATCTAGGTGATTTATTTCTTAATTTCCATTTTTTTCTTCATACGGACTGCCATTTAGACCGTTCGTTCAGACTGTCCGTTCAGTTTGCCATTCAGTTCTTCGTCCAGTCTTTACTATTTTCCATTTTGTTTCAAACTTGTTTAAAGTTATGTTTCTTTGGCTTTTGAATTATGTTCTATTTGTAATTAGACAATGGCTATATCTATAATTAGGACCTTAGTCTAGATCATTTAAAGTATCTATTAAATTGCATCCCTATCTTTCACTTCCTTTTTACCTTAGTATGTGTTGAATTGTGTTTTGTTTTGTCTCTTTTGTTTTTTATTTTTGTTCATGCACTAATGTTGTAACGTTTGGTAATTATATCTATAGCTTATTCTAATTTATCTTTGTGTATATTGAATCTAGGATTGAACATGTGAATTTCTAGGGAAACAAACTAGTACTTTGTAAATTGATCATAACATAGGAACTATTTTCTTCACTGTGTGGATATTGAAAAGTTTCATAGAATAGGATTTAGAGAAGACATCTTTATTAAGTTTTCTACTTGCTTCTTTTATTAAGTTTTCTACTTGTTTCTGAGTCATATTTTCCTCACACTTGTTTCATATAAGAAAAGTATACCTTTAACTTTCAAGTAATTATTAAAAGAGTTTTGTTTCTTAATTAATAGGTTAGTTGTTTATAATATATTTTTCTATTAAAGTCATTTGCTTATGGAATAAATCACAATGTTTACTATCACTTGTAATTGGACACTACTTAGTTTGTATATATTTGTGGAAGTTAAGTTAGATCTAATTCCATTCAGTTTCTTCACTTCTTTCGAAAGCCATTTTGATACACCTCCTTCTCTAGTACCGTTAACCATGAATGCATATCCTCAGAACAATCAAGGAGAGTGGAGCTAGATAAATTGATTCAATCACTGTGCATTTGTCAAACCACTTGTATAGTTTAGTTATTGGGATTCTTAGATTAATAATCATAATATTTTATTACATAATATAACCTTTTGTAGAGTTCTAATTTTGTTTCAAACCTCTCTTATTCACAGTATAATAGTTAGTACACTGTAAAGAAGTAGTTTACTTTCTTAGAATATTGATATTTATAAAATACATAGTTTATAGTTGATAGAGTAGAGTAGTATAGCTTGATACTAATCTAATCTAGTACATGTGTCCCAGCCTAAATACCTTAGCCGTTGAATTTCTAGAGTTTGACTCGGTTTTTTATTTTGAAAGATATTTCGATCTTTTCTTTATTAAAATATTGCCACGACACCATAGGAACCTTTTTACCTTCGCAAATATTTTGTATCATCTCTAAGGTTACAAACCTCAGTCAATAATTGAATATTTGGTGAATTAATTAAGAAATTATAACACCCAACATTTTTGGCACCGTTGTCGAGGAGTTGTTCTGTAAGGTAGAATAAGTAGAATCTCCTTATAAAGTTTAGCAATAGGCTGGTGGCGAGTGAGCGGTAAGCCGAGAGGTAAGAACCTACACATCTATTATAATAGGCGCCCCCAAATCGAACAGTAATAGTGGTATTATAGGATTTATTTTTAGTTTATCTTTTCATGAACAAACTTAGAGATTTGAGGGGTAGATACGTTATAACTAGCTCCCAAAACCTTGTCAAAATTCCTACTAACCTCTACGGGGGATGAAATACTCCAACCATTAACTCAACAGAATGGTATAGGAGAACCCACATAGGAAGTAGTTCTATTTGGAAACCTAAATACTTTATAGGAGAAACCTTAGACGGTGAATAAATCCTGGCGGGAAATCCTAAGGACCCCATTTCTGAAGAAGTCCAAGAGGGCCAGCCATTGGAAATAATCAATCCTCAACTAGTGCAGAAACCAAACGATACAACTTTCTCGTTAGTAGGGGATCCTAACTTTGTTAATTTCATTGATCATGCCCAGGTACAATCTCTCTTTGGAAGCTCAACAAATACATTTATTTCATAGATTGAAACCTCCACAATAGTACCTACCATCCCTATAGAACCTAACAAAAACATAGTTGATCATAGGAATATCTCCCCCCAAAAATAACATTGGGATGCCCCATTATCACCTCAAAAAGAGCCTCCTAGGTACACACTCTGTAGGAATCAAACCTACATGGAGAGACGGGGAGAAAATGATGATCATGACGAGGTTAGGAATGATGAAGGGGAAGGAGAAAATTGAACTGAGACTACCTTCAGGTTCCCTATTTTATACACTGCACAAGATGTAAATATGAAGAAGATCCCTCCTTCCTCCTTACCTACTTTGTATGGGAAGATTAATGAATACCCAAACACATTTTTGTTCGAGTTTGACATCCTCTGTAGAATTTATAACTATCTACAAGATGCTCACAAATTAAAACTCTTTCCTCCTACACTGAAAGACTCCTCTTTAAGATGGTTCATGGGATTAGGAGAATATAGTATCAGGACTTGGGAAGATATGAAAACTACATTCTTGCAGAAATATCAAGAGTATTGCAAACCCAGATACTCTTGAAATGATATATTTAAGATACAACAACTCGAAGACGAGAGCTTGGAAGACTATCTCGAAATATTTATTTATACATTACATAAATCTAAACATAATGATCTTCGAGACGATGCAGTATGAACACTTTTTCTTAAAGGGATTTCATAAGACCTGGTAGAAAGCCTTAATCTCATGGCATCTGGTGATGTCTCCAAACATATTTGCATAGATTGGGGAGATGTGTAGAAATTACTCTAGAAGTAGGGGGAAAGTTGGGATAAATATTCGAGAACCTTATAATAGAAATCTAAAAGGGAATACTCCTAGTTCAAGAGGAGTCACAAGGATAGAGTTAGGAAACCTAATGGAAAACTTTAAAACTGATATTCTAGGAGTAGTAGGTTCCCAACTAGATGCATTACAAGCTAAGAAAAGGAAAGAAGAGGAACCTGCATTGATGAGCATTTTTAGTCCAAGATGCAGAACTAAACATCCCCAACAGGAATTCCCATTAAATAGCATCTCCGTATGTCATATCTATATGGAAGATAATCCAATAGACGATTTCCCATCGTTACCAAGGTTACACGCCATATATAAAAGTGGGGACATTGGTGAAACCTCGAGGAGGCCTCTCTGGCAAAAAAGGGACCCACCATCATATCAGAATTTGTCACCACAGCCCCCACCTTATTACCAACCCTACCAACCACCTCAACAATGGAGCACTACAAGTTGGCAGTATTGACCACCCCAGTATCCTCCTCCTCATTTTACTCGGCAACAGTATTGGCCACAGGGGTGGAGGGGACATTCCTACCCCCAGTCACCACCTGTCTCTACATCTAATCATCCTTATCCTCAACATTCAGCCAATAGCCAACAATTTTTACCAGGATTTGTTCCTCCAGTACCCCTTATTACACAACAACCTCATCATTTCCAGAATACAAACCCTCCACAACCTACATTGTTACCTACACAACCGATACCTAATCCAAATAACAAGCCAACTCAAGTTATTAACAACATTGAGTTGCAAACTCTTCCATCCTACGTTATTTAGACTGTACCTGTACATGAGATACAATTACAATATGGAAAAGTTACGAATGACAGACCCAAGTCATCAGTCATCATTCGTGAAGAGAATGAAGAGGTAGAAGTTCCTAAGGAAGTCATGAATGATACTATTTTGTAGGATGTGCCAAATATTCCAGTGCATACCCATCCTCAGCAAGAACCAATTCAAGAACAAAGAATCCCTCCATTTCCAGAACGATAAGCAATAGAAAAACCTGTAGTCCATCCCGAGTATGATATTTTGAATGAATTGAAAAATGTATGTGCCAAGATCCCTCTATTACAATCTATTAAGGATATACCAATTTACAGTAAGATAATAAAGGAACTTTAAATTAGGAAAACAGGAAGGAAACAAAAATATCCCCCCACTATTCATGTTATAGGAGAAATGTCTAAATGTATGACTGGCCAGTATAGAATTGCAAAGTATACAAATCCAGGGAGTCCAGTAGTAACTGTTATCGCAAATAATACTTCCATAGACAATACACTTATTGATTTAGGATCGACTATTAATATGATGACCACTGCAGTCTTAGAGGTTTTACGGTTGGGACAATTTCTCCAACCGACCACCTTAATTCTAGAACTAGCAGACCGTACTACAGTAAAACGTGATGGGGTTCTATATGGTAGTGTTGTATCAGTAGCCTCATGAGAATATCCCGTTGATTTCATGGTAGTATAATCAAAGGATCCTTTTAAAGGACATCCTATTATACTGGGAAGACCATGGTTGGCTACTGCCAACGCCTTCATAGGATGTAGGGACAGGGAAATGACCATTTCTAATGGGTTGTCCACACAAAAGATGTCTTTATACCCCCTATCATAACCTATAAATAAAACCTTGTGGTGGTTAGATTTCCCCTTTGGATATGAAAATATTCAAATCTCTTCTTTTCTAGTGACTACTCCTGGGCACTTTAGGAGCAGATTACCGAGACTGTGTTAAACCAATTTGTCTCTTCAACAACTTGTATATATTTTACTTAGTATTTTTCTCAACATGATCAAATTTTTGGGGATGAGTTTCAAGAAAATATGGGCCTGTCAACATTCGCGAATACACCATGTGTCTTTTCAATTGAATGGAATATAGGGTTTTATACCATGCCTTATGAGGTTAGCCCTGGAAAAGTTTTACACATAAATGCAGGGTTAACCAAGAGTCAACAAGAACAATTGCTTAAGGTCCTTAAAATCTAATATGAAGAATTTGCATGGGAATACAATGAAATGAAATGTATACACCCTCACACATGTATTCACCATATTTGCATGAATGCCAGTATATCCCCTATAAGGCAACCTCAAAGAAGGATGAACCTTGCTTTGAAAGACAGAGTTAAAGAAGAGTTACAAAAACTCCTTAATGCTGGTTTCATTTACCCAATTTCAGATAGTAAATGGGTATCTCCTCTATTGGTAGTCCTAAAGAAAGTCATGGGGAAATGGAGTATTTGTGTTGAATTCAGAGAACTGAATAAAGCCATGCTTAAGGACTACTTTCCTTTTCCCTTCATTGACCAAGTGCTAGATACCTTGTCCGACAAACAATATTTTTCTTTTCTCGACGGATATAGTGGATACAATCAGATTTTGATAGCATCTTAGGATCAAGATAAGACCACTTTTACATGTCCTTGGGGGACATATTCCAATATAGTTTTTCCATTTGGCTTATGTAATGCACCTGCCACTTTTTAGTGTGCAGTTTTAGGAAATTTTGTTGATATTATACACGACTATGTGGAGGTGTATATTGATGATTTTACAGCCTATGGTAATACCTTTCAAGAATCCCTCGATAATATTGAAAAAGTATTGATCTGATGTCAGAAAACAAATCTAGCCCTAAGTCATGAAAAATGTAAAATGCTATTAACAAAAGGCATAGTTTTGGGGCATCATGTTTCCTCACAAGGGATCAAGGTAGACCCTGCTAATATGGAAGTAATTGTTGGTCTCCCCTCTCCAAAAATTCAAAAGGAATTAAGAATATTTCTTGGTCATGAGGGTTATTATCGCCGTTTTATTGAAAATTTCACTAAAATAGCTGCACCACTGTTTAAACTGCTTATGAAGGATATAGAGTTCCAATGGACTGAATCATGCCAAAGTGCTTTTGAGGTCTTAAAAGCTAAATTATCAGTGGCACCAATAGTGAGGGGTCTTGATTGGTCCCTTCCTTTTTATATATCTACCGTTGCTTCTGACATATCCATAGGAGGAGTTATTGGTCCGAAAGAGGGCCAAGCATTTTATGCCATATATTTTATTAGCAAAAATCTGACGCTTGCTAAACTAAATTACACTGTTACTAAAAAGGAGTTTCTAGCAGTAGTCTACTCTATTAATAGGTTTCGTCATTACATCATGAGATATGAATTTTTTGTGAATACAGACCATTCTGCCATTGTATTGTTGATGAATAAACCAATTACCAATGGTAGAGTGACCCGGTGGCTTCTTCTATTACAATAATTTAATATCACCATCGTCGATCAACCTGGTAGAGAAAATTTGGTAGCATATTTTCTCTCTCTTATTCAACATGATGATGGTGCTAAAACAGTTGATGATACTTTCCATCATGAACATCTATTTACTGTGTCTGTTCAAACCCCTTGGTTTGCAGACATTGCTAATTATTTGGCAACTAGGAAGTTACCATACAACTTGTCTCCTCATGAGAAACATTGAATTGTCATCCAGAGTTCTAGTTATTCTTGGGTTGATAATGACCTCTTCCGTACCGGCCCAGATCTTATTATTAGACAATATGTACGGGAGGACGAGATGATAGAAATCCTCTATGCATGCCATGATGGGCCATGTAGGGGACACTTTTCTTACAAGCATACGGCATACAAAGTATTGCATTATGGTTATTACTAGCCAATATTTTTAAGGATGATGCCAGATATGTTAGAAGATGTGATAGTTTCCAAAGAATATGTAGAACTACGTCATCGGACAAGATTCCTTTACAACCTCAGGTCATGATTGAGCCTTTTGAGAAGTGGGCTCTTGATTTTGTAGGACCAATCTCTCCCATGTCTTGTAAGAAGAAATACATCCTGGTTTACATAGATTATGTCGCCAAATGGGTAGAATCTAAATCTTTGTTCCGAGCTACAGAGAAATATGTGGTAGAATTTATATATGAAGAGATATTCACTTGATTTGGTGTGTCAAGAGAAATCGTCACTGACCAAGGTTTTCAGTTCACCTCTAAGTTAATGAAAGAGCTTACCATGAAATATAGTATACAACATTCAAAATCCTCACCTTACCATCCACAAGCCAATGGACAGGTAGAATCAACCAATACAGTAATGGAAGCTATCTTAACCAAAACTATTCAGCGACATCATAAAGATTGGGAAGATAGACTTCCAGAGGCTTTGTGGGCCTATAGAATAACTTGGAGAAATACTACTGGGCATACACCCTATGAGTTAGTATATGGGAAATAATTCCTTTTACCTATTGAATTCCAAGTTAAGACTTTTCGTATGGCTGTACAATTAGATGTGGATTTAGAAGAGGCACGAAAACAACGAATTTTACAGATTAACGAATTAGATGAGATTAGGAAAGATGCACTCCAAAGGACAATGTTAATACAAAATCAATGAAAGAAATGGCATGATAAATATATTAAGCAAAAGCAGTTTAATATCGGGGATTGGGCATTGCTATTTGACTCAAGGTATAAAATTTTCAAAGGAAAATTAACTACCCGTTGGATGGGTTCATATGAGGTGGTTACAACTTTTGATAATGGGTCAGTAGAGATCAAGAAAATTGATGATTCACAAACTTCCTTTTTCGTAAATAGACATAGACTTAGACTTTACCATCAACCAATCTCTAGACAAGATTTCATGACGAATGTCTTACAAATAAAGGAGATGGAGCTGGTTGAAGAGGAAGTTATTCCTCCTCCTATTGATTCTTAAACTATTTTGTGTTATTTTTATGTACATATGTAAATATATATTTACTTATTTAATAAATAAAGGTCATTTTTGATAAGCTGACTACATTTATGCAAATAATTTGGTTGTATAATCAGCTTATGGAATTTTGTCAAATAAAACAGAAAGGCTCTTTTCCTTTATCTAGGTTTTGATAAAATTTATATGACTTTTTCTCGATGCATATGTTTTTGTTACGAATAAAATTTTGAATCATCTAACAAGCAGTTTTGCAGTTTGATTATAAGAGCCTTGTTTATTTAACCAGCCCATGAAATGTTTCCTACAAAGGGAAGTCCTCTAAGAACTTATAATTCAACCTAATTTTTATAAAAATAGGGAGTTATAATGAAATTCCAATATCCCTTATATTGTTTCTACCAACTTGCTTTGATGATTCCTTATGATTTTATGGTGATTAATTCATATATGTATATTTCCAACTTATCATTAAAATAATTGCTTACGACCTATTTTCATCAACATGTGACTCAAAGTTCTATTTTACACCTACAGACTACTCGTTCATCCTTTACTCATTATCACAACTTGTCTCTTAAGGATTTTTTAGAAAACTCAAGAATAAGTGGAATTCTTGCTTCTGGGGAACATTAATTCTTTATATGAAGAAGATAGATTGAGTAGTCAAAGGAAAACTTTAAGTTATTATATTTTGACATGATTTATCATTTAGGCCATTATAAACTTTTCGTTACTTATAAGATTTGCATTTATATATCTAAATTATGTGTTTAGCAGTCTTAGCTCGCTTTAAGTACCAACCGAATTCTACATGTTCAAAATTTTTTTTATACCAAGCAAACCCGCCGGAGTACTGAACAAGCTTGCTCGCAGCGGGTCCATGCTAAGTAATATCTTTAAACAAGGAAGCCTAGTAAGTGTAAGTAAACCCGTCGGGGTACTGAATAGGGTCGCTGGCAGGGGGGCTATGCTTGCATGGTACCAAGATAAACCCACCAAGGTACTAAACAGGCCTGTTGGCTGTGGGGAAATATCAAGTAAAAGAGGTCTGGTTAAGCATTACTATGCACATGGCTCATAAAAAAAGAGACTAAATAAACAAAGCAGAAAAAAGAACAATACATGTTTAGGTCAATTCTTCATCAGAGATTGGTTGTAAGTTGGACTTGGGACTCTATCATCTACTTCAATAATATCTAGGATATAATTATTCTAGAAATGGGACCCAAATCTATAGAAATCTCACGAACTCGAGAGTAAACTTAAAATATTCTTTCGATGACAGGATATCCTTAAAATGAGGCATGGATGACTAGTTACTCCTATGGTGTTTTTCACATCAATTATACTCTTGTTATTTGTATAATATTCTTAAGCACTATTATCTTTGATGGAAATATATATCTGAATCATCCCCATTTATTAGTTAGTATTTCTTTTTCTTACTAATAATTGCAACATTTTTAGAACTATTTGTTATTTTATTTGGAACTAAGTCAAATTTTCTTTGATGGCTTGAGGACATGCCATATTTTTGGTTTGGGGGAACCTTAGAAAGTTTATGAATGAATTTTTTTACTTTTTGAATGTTTATAGAAAGTTTTGTTTATTTCTGACAAAAGTATAAGATGTTTTTCAGGATAATGCAATTAACGGAAGATCGTTTAATCCACGAGGAACAATGCAATAGAGGTTTACTAAAGATGATTTATATTATTATTATCTTACAGCCCAGAATTTTTACTGCATAATTAGTAGCAGTCAGACCTAGTAAGGCGTATTTTTGAACAAAAGGTCCATTTGAAGGGTCGCAGGAAGGGTCAAATGAATATTCGAATGAAGTTCCAAATGGAAGTTCAAATGGCGCTCGAATGGAAATTATACTGTTATAATAGCATTCTATGAAAATGTCAAATCCTTTTGGTTTTACGGGAAAAGAGTTTACTTGGCTGCATCATATTCATAATTATTGAGCCTTGTTCACATGCTTACACTCGTATCATGATTTTATTAGGACTAATTTCGACCTATGATTTTTATTACGATTTTGACATAATTTGATCTCGTGTAAATTCTATACGAGTGTGATATGATTGTATGGTCTTTTTCAATTATCATTACACTATCAAGTATCTTTATCCTCTTACCCAATTACACATAGGAACCATCAATTGACCTATCATCTTGTTAATTCGGGTTATTATGATTTAGAATGCATCTTTATGGAATTGC
The DNA here is from genome assembly GCA_001517045.1 of Pseudotsuga menziesii. Taxonomy (NCBI): domain Eukaryota; kingdom Viridiplantae; phylum Streptophyta; class Pinopsida; order Pinales; family Pinaceae; genus Pseudotsuga; species Pseudotsuga menziesii. The sequence goes on along the minus strand of LPNX010824418.1, from coordinate 76,572 downwards.
ATTGAGTAATGTATTCAACGTATCCAAAGTTTATCTTTGGACATGGCTGAATTTACCAAAACCCTACAAATTTATTAATGCATGCGTCCTTTTGACAGCATAGAATTCAAGATTTGCCATGATGGCATGATCGTTTAAACCTGCCAAGTCTCTGCCCATGATCATTCAATCATCCGAATGGATCACATTTTAAACTGACGCCCTTGGGTATTCATTCCATTATGTTGTCCTTACTCATCTTCGTCCCTGCAGAGCCATTTAGCCACCATTTTCTTGTATCCTCTGCAAGCCTCGCAAATTTTCCACTGTGTGAACCATCCCTAACCTCCTTGAGCCCAAAAGTTACCAATATTTGTTCCAGATGCCAAAACTTCAAGAATGCAGGGAGGTTTTCTTCCATGCGGGATGGAACCCATATCTACATCTTCTCCAGGGGTCTGACGAAGAAATTTTGTTGTTTTTTGCGAAAGGATTTGATGGAATAATGGCTAGGGTTGGTCATCTCCTTTCTCCAGTAACTGAAGAAACCATTGCAATCACAATGACGCTTCCCAGAGAAGGCATTCGGTGGCATAAACATTGGTTTCTTCCATGATCAACCTACGAATTTTCTCTTAAGCCGGTTACCATCACATTGCAGGTGCTAAAGGGTTTCATCGAGAGTGGATTAAGATAGAGTATATCAACCCTTTAATCATTATTATTCACCTCATCACATGCGAGGGTAAGTTCAATGTTTTCAAAGCTTGTCATCTTCGCTTATTAGCCCATTTTGTTAATCAATAGCTCCTCAATTTCCCATTTTATTTTCTCAAGAGTTTGGAGAAAATGTCAAGTTAGGTTAGAAAGAACATAGTTAAACCTAGGGGAATTTTGTATCACCATAGTTTGATTAAAATCCTAATCTTGCATTAGCTCAAAGAAAGGAATCAAACTTGGAATAATTTTGTGTTTAAAGTCCTAAACCCAAACCTAAATATTTGAAAATTCCCTAGGCATGCCCGTATCTATGAATCCAGTAAAAACCATTCCACAGAGAAGAAAAGCCCCAAAATTTTCCACGTTGATGATGATATACTAGAGGCCCGTTCCCCTTCCCGTTCACCTGACCCTATCAAACTCGTGTCTGCTAAATTTTTACCTTTTTTTCAAGCTCGCACCAGGAAGCAGAAGTCAAAGTCTGTCCATCCCATCGTCCAGACCACGGTTCAGCCCATTGTTCAGACTGGTAATCCAGAAAGTGAAACCAAAGCAGATAAACCTGTCAATGATTGACCTTTGTTCACATTGGCTAGTGTTTCAGTTGAACTGCTCAAAGATGCTTCTCGTGAGACTGTCCCTACACCTGCTGAGGGTATGAGCCCTAAAAGACAAATCCCCTCTGTTGAGATTGAGACACCATCCAGGGAACTGAGTCCACCCCTAGAATTCAAGAAGCCCATAGAACCATCCACTCCTCATCATCCAACTATCGACCAATTAACTAAAGAATTGGCATCATCGACAAGTCACAATGAGGAGTATGCCAAGGTAATTGCAGATCTTCGACAAGAGAATAAGAGGTTGCATCTTCAAGTTAGGGCTGTCGAGGACCTTAACAAGGCCATTACTTCTTCACATGACTCTTGACCGAGGCATGCTGTTTTAAAATCAAAAGCCAGAAAGTTGAAATTTAAGTCCCCTCTTTCATTAGCTAAGTCGAAGGCAGCGGCTGATGTAGCTATGCCTTCTTCCTAACTCCATTTTTTTGCTCAGAGGGACCTGGCATCTCTCTAGTTTGGGGGAGTGTTGATACCGCTTTTGTCACTATTATCGGCTTGTAATTTACTCTTTTGGCATCTATTTTGTCACCTTTTTTACATATTTCCTATGATACATCCTACCATTCAGACCCAGGTATGAACACATTTGGGATTTATGCAAGTCTTGGTTTATTTCTATTATTTCATGATTTTATTAAGAAATTCGGTTATAATTGGAAATATGTCTAATCTATGAATTTATTTTGCAGATTATAGTCTTTACACGAGCTAACATTGTAATGTCCCTAAAATTGAACATAATTTTTTTTTATTAGGCTAGTTAAGCACAACCTAATCCGGACATTATTCAATCTTGTGGAATGTGTCGTACTCTAATGTACTGCTGAATTGTCGGAAGCTGTTCATACGTCCTACTTCTTTTCTTTAGTTATGATTATTACTCTATTTACTATTTTTACTTAAGATGTCGTAATGTTGTTTACTAAGCTATTCTTATGTTTATCCATTGTTGTGTATGTGTAGTTTACTTGATTATGTACTTAATTAATTTTAGCATGTGTTTACTTGTTATTTACGTGGTTCTAAATTAAACTTTTTCTTGGAACCAAACTCGGTGGAGTGGCGGGACTAGTTCTCCCATGTAACTGCGTGAGAGGTAAAGTTTTCTATTTTTCTAGCGGGATTACTTTGTTGTATTGAACTAAAGCACTGCTCCCATTTTATGTGCATATTTTAATTAGCGACGGAAGCTTATTACTGAACACTTGGATGTGTGAGTATTAGTAGTCATACTTGCGGCTAGTGACAAATGCTGGTTGATCTTATCGTTCTTTACAATCCTTGCGTGATAGACAAAGTAACAATCATACCTACTATTGTGTGACATAATTTTGTTACCTAAGTGACATCCATTAGACCTGGTGTAGTTATTATGAACTGTTCACATCCTAGCATATTTATTTTACTAGTTTATTTTACGAAAGGTAAATAACTTATGCTTTTATACTATGTTTTTACAGGTTCAAAATTCCTTCATTAAAAAAAACACGCTTGGCTTCATACTTAACACATGCGGTGGCATATTGCATATGCCATGGTCTTAGGCTTAGAGCCCAAAGAGTTTGATGAAAGATAGCTTATGGTATAAAGCCTATCGTATGGGACGTATGTAAAAATTTGTGATTTGTATTAACTTTAGGGGTGATGAATATATGTATATCATAGTTTTAAACTTATGCGCAAGGGGTTTAAGACTTGCAATGAAGACATGGAGGTATTCGAATTGGTAACGCATAAGACTATAGAGATGTGGGTTTTAGAGTTTGATAATGGACAACAGGATGGCGCCATTTATGCACATTGGGGTGTGTGGAAGCCCAAACTTAGGGCTTGGATCATGACGGGCTTGGTCATTTTGTTTATTTGTTGTTTTCTCTCGGCTCTGGTGTGGATGAAAGAGGACGACCTCGCTAGTCTCGAGAAGTAAGTAAGGTGTGGATTCATTTTTTTCTTAGAAACATGTTATCTGTAGCTTGTAACCCCATAGATTACTTCTAATCATGCTATTGTCCTTTCGCAGTGTTACAGAGATGGCGAGGAAAAAATCCTGGTTCGTAGCTTTGCAAAACGAGCCGTGGGAAAACATTACCCTTAAGGTAAGCTTGCTAATAAGTCGTTACTTGTACCTTCTTGGATTTAGAACTGGGTTTTGAACTTTGTCGTGGTTGGGGTTTAATGGAGTCTGGTTCCATTATAACTCAGCATTATATGTAGCGACACAATTGGGGCTTAAGTTGTTTAGTTTCGTTGGCCTTTGGGTCTGATTTTGTAAAGACTTGAGTTTTGTAAATATATGATTTTGTCATGATGTGAAACTTGGTGCCTTGACAGGGTCTGCGTATAATTTTTATAAATCATATTTTGAATTACATTATGTAACCAGGGCAGCACCATTGCTTGCAATGGTGCAATGGACACAGGTGACGACTATGTAAATTGGTTATGACATTATGAATATTGTGTGTGTAAATTAGTTCTGCGTTGATTTTTTATTATACTACTGTGTTTCAATATTTAGTTATTATTCAGGTGGCAATTACCTTCATTGATTGTAATGGTTACATGGATGACTAAACAGTCACCACTAATGGCTTTTGGGGCCATGCCGTGAATGCCGTTGGCACCCACCATTATGGCTGCGATAAAGAATAGATTTTAGACTTACTATTGGGGTTTATAATGTGGAAATGAAAATGTATGGAAGACTATTCTTTATTTTATAGTAGGGTTTGTAATCCTTTAGCGTGTTTAATTCTTTGAATAAACAAGGCTGAGGCCATAGATTATAGTGTGTGTGGCTTATAAGGGTCTTACAAACTCTGTGTTAAAGGATTTGTTTGAGATAGAACCCACATACCAACTGTGTATAGTGTGGCTCTGTGTAATAATAAAAATACCTAATAGGATTCGATCTTGGGCTGTTGCTTATGATGAGGTTTATAAATGGATTACTGTGTATAACGTTATTATGTTTGTTCATATAATGAACACCGTGTTTTATGTATGTGAAAAGGAAATGGGTGTCTACATGATTCGTTCTTGTGACCTGGGTGGAAAATCTTGGTTAGTATACGATTTTTGTTATAAAATAATAATGTGGTTTATATTTGGGCCTTGTAACTTACGGGTGCGATTCTTATTATGCATATGTATAACGTTTTAGATGGCATGGTTTATAACATATGCAATGGCTTCTTAATGCTTGATAATAATATTATTGTTTATAATTTATAAAATTAATTAGTATATATGTTTATATATCGTGGCCCATTTAGGGTCTTATTTACTTTATCTGTTAATTGGTTTGAGGTAATATTTATTTAAAGGAAAAGATTTGGTTATTGGCAAGAGGTTTATTTGTACAGATCTTGAAAGGTATTTGCTGATTCTTATCATAGATTTAGTATGGGATTACTGATAATTTATACTTATCCATAATTAATGTGTTGGTAGCTTGGATTTATATTTCTATTTTATAACTGTTAATATATATCTATATTTCTATAGTATACTGGTTAGTTTATTATTTATTATAAGTAGATCTAATCTTTTTTAATTAATAGTCTAGAGTTTATTCTAGATATAAACTTACTTCTGAACTAGTCTATTCAATTATAACATGCCTCTGCTAACAATTGAAATATGTCAATAGAATATATAGGCCAAAGGAAAGTCATGTAAATAAATCGGAAATAAAACCTAGTTTGTAGGAAACACTGTTTAAACTAGAAAGATAATACAGAAGTAAAACTAAGGTGCAAAACCCTTGATACATATTTATACCTGAGTTAAAATTACAGGAGTGAACTAAATGAATAAATCATGGATAAATCTAGCATAGGAAATGAATTACATCCCAGGGTTATAATGTAAAATGTAAACCCTAGAAGATTTAAACAGACAACAACCCCATAGGGTTAGAATCTATAATGTAAAAATTTGCATAAAATGACCAGCACTTATTCTAGGAAAGGTAAATAGATAGTCGAGGACCTCATACTATGAAACTCCTTTAATGGCTGAAACATGCACACTCAATTAACTAGCATTAACAATAATAGGCAAATCTGACCTCTATATTAGATGACCGAATCACTTGGGAACTACCACATTCCACCCAACCATGACTCGTAACCATTCCTGGTTTCAATCTGGATCCCCTCGAGATGGTTCCAACATGCAAGTAGCTTAGAGCTCCTATGGTAGGGTTTCCCTAACTAGTATATTAGGTTTGGATCAATTCTCCTTTTTCCTTTCAGGAAATTGTTCTCCAAGAATTCACTTGAGAAATAAAATAGGTAGAATAATGACTCTCCAAAAGATAGATCAGATCCCCAAGCCTTAATTGGGATTGGGACTTTATAAGCAGACTCTTCAGTCAAAGGGGAAGTTAAATCAAGAATTGCTTCATTTCTTGATTTAACCCTTTTCATTTAATTTAGTACTTTTAATATTTTAACTTAGGAGCTTTTAGCTAGTTCCTAACTGGACTTTTATAGGTATTATACTATTTAATTTTTATCTTAGTAATAATAGTAATAGATGGAAATTTTCCTTCTTTCTCACACTATTAATATTATTACTATATTTATTATTTATACATACCATGTATAAAATACATAATAATATAACATTTGTTAACATTTGTCATGGGGCATCACATATTGTGATCCTTAGACTTATGACACTTTCTTCATTAAGGTCATCAAGTAGATGGTTAGGTCTACTAGGCTAGGAAACTCTAAACATCCTTGCATGTTGGATTCCCTCTTATAACATGGTAGTTCTTCAGCACTTGATGAGAATACAAAAATTCCAAATTTTATTTAATCACTTATAAATAATTCTTATGAGATAAATATTTTTCTTGAGTCGTTTTCACTCAGGAAACATTAATTTTTTCAGTAACTCCTAGCGCTTACCAGAGCCCATACTGAACGCTAAAAACATGTAGTTACAAACTTAGTGCAATTCCAGAGCTCTTCGCTCAACACTAATGCTAGGATGTACTTGTACGATACACCTAGGGATACAATGGCCAAGAATCCGATATTCTAGAGATTATGCTCAAAATCAACATGGAAGGCTCCAGGGCTTATGCCCAACACTTCCAACTGATATTTTCATGTGTTCCAGAGCTGCACGCTCAACACAAATATGATACTCATGTGATCCAGAGCTTCTCACTCAACACAATATTAACTACTCATGTGATCCATAGCTCCTCGTTCAACACAAAACATCTCATCAATCATGTGCTTCAAGTTCCTCTCCCAACACAAACAAGCATATATATATCATCAACAATTGGCTTACGACCAATCTATAAAGCAAATCATCATGTTCATATGCAGTGGGGTATTTGACCCAATATATCAAATTAAACATCAAGATAACATCATAATCAATAACTGTTAGGTCCAAAATTCAGGATATTACATCCCTCCCCGCTTAGAACAACACCGTCCCTAGTGTTCTAGGGACTTGGAATGACATCATGAAACAAGGCGGGGTAAGCCTTTTTCATAGTGGCTTCATTCTCCCAAGTAGCCTCATCGGCTTCGAAGTGCTTCCATTGCACTTTCAACTGGACTATGGTTCTCTTCCTAAGATGCACCTCCCTCTTGTCCAATATATGAATAGTTTCAAGGGAAAAGTCCCCTTCAGGTTCTACCTGTAATAAGGACCAATCAACTACATGTTTAGTATCATAAAAATACTTTTTTAATAATGATGCATGGAAAACATTATGGAATCTTATGTGTGTAGGTAATGTCAGTTCATATGCCAGTGGCCCTCTCTTTTCCAATATTTCAAAAGGTCCACAAAACCTAGGTTCTAACTTATCGCACCTCCCCAATCTCAACGAGCTCCATTTTGATTTTACTTTCAAGTAGACATGGTCGCCTATTTGATAATATTTAGCTTTCCTTTTCTGATCCGCGTAACTTTTCTGGTGGTCTTGTGCTTCTTTAAGGTCCACCTAGACCTTGGTAACCCACTATTCTAAGTCAATTAATAAATCAGGCCCTAACATGAGCCGATCCATCGGGCTATCCCAAGTAACCGGTGTTCTACACTTTCATCCGTAAAGTACATCAAAGGGACTAATCTTGGCGGAAGCCTAGTAACCGTTGTTTTATGAAAACTCTGCAAGATGCAGGTAGTCTTCCCGTTTAGTGGGGTTGTTCATGACATACATCCTAAGCATATCCTCAACAATCTAGTTTACTCTTTTCGTCTGCCCGTCTATTTGTGGGTGATAAGCAGTGCTAAAGTTCAACTGCGTTTCTAATCTAGAGAATAAAGATCTCCAAAAGTTTCCAGTAAACTTAGCATCTTGATCTGAGATGATTGACTTGGGTATCCTATGCAATCTAAATATCTCCTTCAAGAATATATCAGCAATGTTCACTTCCTTGCAAGTCGACTTCACAGGAATGAAGTGTGCTTCTTTTGACAATTTGTCAATAACTACAAAGATAGAATCATTTTGCTTCTTACTTTTTGGTAGACCGGTGATAAAATCCATACTAATGACCTCCCACTTCCATTCCAGAATGGGTAATAGCTACAGCAATCATGAAGGATGTTGATGCTCAGCTTTGACTAGCTAACATTCATGACACTTTGTGAAAAACATCGCAATGCTGACTTTTAAATTAAGCTAGAAATAGTGTCTCTTAACGGCAAATATCATCTTTTGATATCTCGGGTGCCCCGAGTAGGGTGCCCGATGAAATTACGTGAAGATGCTAGACCGAATGTCCCCTCTGTCTAGAATGTACATTCTCTCCTTGGACCATAGCAGTCCCGATTCATCTACCTTGTACTCTTTTTGTTGTTGAAACAACCTGTCCTATTGGACTTTCTTGAGTATTTTTACCTAGAAAGGGTCAACTTTGTTGGCCATTCTAATCCTCTCATGCAAATATGCATCGGTTTGAATTAAAGTCACCTCATATGTCATATGATTTCGTCGGCTCAAAGAATCAATAACCTTGTTCTCTTTTTCCTTAATATGATTTATCTCGAAATGGTACTTGCTAAGGAAAGCCAACCATCTGGCTTTCCTTGCATTCAGATCCAGTTGATCGAATAAGTAATTCAGACACATGTTGTCTGTCTTCAGAAGGAACTTCCTTCCCATGAGGTAGTGCCTCCACATTTTCAAATCATGGATGATAGCCGCTAACTCAAGATCGTGCATGGGGTAGTTCTTCTCATGCTCTTTTAACTTTTGTGATTCATAATAGATCACGTGATTGTTCTACAAGAGGACTCCTCCAAGTCCTTCCTTGCTTGCATTCGTGCAAACAACCATTAGAGGAATTTTGAGGTTTAAAATGGTCCTCCTAAGGAAAATAATAAAATAATAGTTAAAATAATAAAATAATATTTATTGATTTTGGAGGAAGAAAGAAAAAAACTACTTTTTGTGTTCGTATGTTTGACATATCTCCCCGTGTTTTTACTCAAATTTCGATTGGGAGAGCTAGTTGGATGCATAATTTGATTATGCATCCAACGAGTACCCACACTGCATAGTTTTAACAGACCCTACTACCCAAAAAACAAGAAATACCTAAAAAATGTGATGATGACATCATCATCATGTTTTTTTAGGTATTTCTTGTATTTGGGGTAGCGGGGTTCGTCAAAAGTATGCAGTGTGGGTACTCGTTGGATGTAGAATCAAATTCCACATCCAACGAGCTCTCCTGATCAAAATTGAGTAAAAACACAGGGAGATATGTCGAAAATACGAACAATTTTTATTTTATTTTTATGACACATATGTCAATTCAACCATTATGGTTCGCTCATTTTATTAAAATTCTATTGGTTCTTGAATTCCAACTCACAAGAACTTATTGTTGGCATGTTTTTTTATAAGGCCCATTTTAGACCCCAAATTTCCTCTAATGGAAATCCCCATCGAGATCCTCAATTGATAGTATCGGTGCGGTCATTGAAAGATGCTTCAGCTTTTGAAAACTTTCCCTTCACTTGGTCATCCATAAGCAATTATTTTCTTTCTTTTGCAAAACAATCATGGGGAAAGCGATTCTCGAGAATTTCTCAATGAACTTTCGATAATATTCATCTAATCCCAAAAAGGACCTAATGTCGATGACACTAGTAGGGGAAGGCCAATCCTCTATGGCTCTAATACTTTATGAGTCCACAGCTATCCCTGTCTCAGAGATAATGTGACCTAAGTACTATATCTATGGATTGTAAAAATCACATTTACTAAACTTAGTGTAAATATGGTGTGCTTTTAACACTCATAGTACTATGCGAAGGTGTTCTTGGTGTTCCTAGTTACTCTTGGAGTAAACTAGGATGTCGTCTATAAATACCAAATTTTTTTAATCCAAATACTTACTGAATATGCTATTCATTATACACATAAATTTTGCAGGTGCATTGGTGAACCTGAACGAAATCAGTACAAACTCATAGTTCCTGTACCTTGTACGAAAGGTGGTTTTGTGAATATCCTTATCGTGAATCCGTACCTGATGGTACCTGGACCACAGGTCAATCTTTGAAAATATTTTGGGTCCTCCTACCTGATCGAACAAGTCATCGATCCTAGGGAGTGGGTATCGGTTCTTGATAGTCATTTTATTCAACTGACGGTAATCGATGCACATCTACATCGTACCATCTTTTTTCTTGATGAATAATATCGATGCTCCCCAAGGGGACACACTTGGTCGGATATACCCTTTTTCTATCAATTCCTGCAATTGCAGCTTGAGTTCCACCAATTCTGGTGCACTCATGTGGTAACTGGATTTGGAAGCCAGAAACTGATCCTGGTGTCAGTTTGATGGAAAAGTCTAGGTCTCATTTCGGAGGTAATCCATGGATTTCCTCGGGAAACACGTTCTTGAATTATACAAGAATGGGAAAGTCCTCTATTTGTTATTCTCTCTTAGATTCTATGTCTCGATTGTTTACTGCAAACAACTTACAGCCTTTCCTAGCGCATTTCTTTGCTTGTAAGGAAGATATTTTCCTTACAAAAACTTTCTTTGGAATGCCTTGAATCTTCACTTGATTCCCTTAGGTATAGGAACACAAGATTGACTTGTGCAAGCAATCGAGCATGGCATGGTGCTGTTCCAACCAGTCCATGGCGATAAGTATATCGTACGATCCTAAGGGTAGGATATTCAGGTTTACCTTCGTAGGAAAACCATTCAGGTTTAATTCACAATCTTTAACTATTTCCGAAAATTTTCGTTTCGTACCGGTGGCTAACTGAACCATCCAAGGTTTATCATGTTTTACTTTGCCTAGTTTGCATTTATCAATAATTTTAGGCGAAACATAGCTCCGACAAGCACTGAGGTCAATAAGTATTCAAATAGAAGTGTTCAAGATCTTACCTTCTATCTCAACCATGGTAGCTTGATGGTTTTCCTGTCGGCCATCCAAAGCTGCATAAATTCGTGGGGTTCTAGCTATGTCCTCTATGGTTGGTTCTTCTTGTAAGTTGTGCAAGACCCCATTGGTTTTGCTCTTACAATCTTGGGCATAATGAGGCCCGCTTCACTTCTAGCATTAATCTGTATTGGGGTAGCATTGGCTCCCCCAGCTGCTACTGGCTTATTAGCATTTGGAGCGGGCCTTTATGGTTTTGTACCTGATTTGTTGAAGTTCTTATTCACTGGAAAATTGTTGTTTTGTTTCCTGTACGGGGGTGGGTTAAACCCCGGGTTGCGGTTATCAGAGAAGTTCTTAGACTTGTCTTTGTTTCTGTTCATGTTCTCTTGCATTAGTTGTCCATGATCATAGCAAAGCCTAGCTTTGTGCAATGTGGTGTCCAAGGTTTTAGGCATTTTGAACTCAATCCTTTTCCAAAATTTGAGAGGAAGACATCCTAAAACTTGCTAGATTTTTACCTTTTAGTCCTTGATGTATGGTACATAATGTAACAGATCTAGGAATTTGTTGATAAAAGCATCCATAGTCATGGACCCCATACATAGTTTGTGAAGAGTCGTTTAATTTTCTGTCGAAGAAACTTTCTGACATATATTTTTCTTGAAATATTTTGTGGAAATTACTCCAACGTATCTCCCAGATTAGCACATCTTTCTTGGTGTGTTTCAAATCTCTCCACCATCTCGCTGCTTTTCCATTTAAGTTATAGATGGAAAGTCCAGCCTTCATCTCGCTTGAGTAGTTATGAACTCGTAAATACTTGCTCATGCCCAACATCCATTCTTCATCTTTCTCTCCCATGTTTACTTCACCTTCATAGGTTGGCGATCTTATTTTTCTGAAATCCCCCGGTAGGTTATCATCATTTCTTTGTCTCTTCTTGCATGGAGAAAGAGAGTGATCACTGGAAGGGCTGTGATGATATCCTTCCGAAGCTTGAGGGGTACGTTCCTCTTTTCCTTTTTCTCTTGGGCTGCTGGACCGTTTAAGGTAAGGTTCCATTTTGGACTTGTTTGTGGAATGAGTGGGTTTCCCCTGCGGGCTTCCTCCCATCATATTTCTTAGTAATGCTTCATTTATGGCTTGCTTCTCCTTTCTCTCATTTAGACTATCTTCTATGAAACTTTGTAATTCTACTTGAAGACTATGTATGGTCTTCAAAATATAAGAATTCAGTTCCATCACCAATTTTGCTTCCTGGGCGGTGGTGTTCATCTTTCCTTTCCAGCTGTCATCTTCTTCAGTGTTCATAATCTGAACTGTTCTGTAAAAATTTCCTGTAAATTGCAAATTTTAAATCACAGGAAAAATTTCTATTAGTTAACCATATTACAAACATACTTTATTTTCTTTGCAGCGAATGTTTGGTATGCCCATTGGTCTCTTAGTGTTGAAACTAGGCTCTGATACCACTTGTAATGTCCCTAAAGTTGATTTTTTTTATTAGGCTAGTTAAACACAACCTAATCCGGACATTATTGAATATTGTGGAATGTGTCGTACTCTAATGTACTGTTGAATTGTCATAAGATGTTCTTATGTCCTACTTCTTTTCTTTAGTTATGGTTATTAATCTGTTTACTATTTTTACTTAAGATGTCATAATTTTGTTTACTAAGATGTTATTATGTTTATCCATTTGTTGTGTATGTGTAGTTTACTTGATTATCTACTTCATTAAATTCAGCTTGTGTTTACTTGTTATTTACGTGGTTCTAACTTAAAATTGTTCTTGGAACCAAAGTGGGTGGAGTGGCGGGACTAGTTCTCCCATGTAACTTCCTGAGAGGTAAAGTTTTTTATTTGTCTAGTGGGATTACTTAGTTCTATTGAACTAAAGCACTACTCCCATTTTATGTGCATATTTTACTTAGCGATGGAAGCTTATTACTGAACACTTGGATGCATGAGTATTAGTAGTCGTACTTGCGGCTAGTGACAAGTACTGGTTGATATTATCGATCTTTACAGTCCTTGCGTGATAGACAAGGTAACTATCATACCTACTATTGTGTGACATAATTTTGTTACCTAAGTGACATCCATTAGACCTGGTGTAGTTATTATGAACTGTTCACATCCTAGCATATTTAATTTACCAGTTTATTTTACGAAAGGTAACTAACTTATGCTTTTATATTATGTTTTTACAGGTTCAAAATTCCTTTGTTAAAAAAAAGAGGCTTGGCTTCATACTTAACACATGCGATGGCATATTGCATATGTCATGGTGTTAGGCTTAGAGCCCAAAGAGTTTGATGAAACATAGCTTATGGTATAAATCCTATCGTATGGGATTATGTAAAAACTTGTGATTTGTATTGACTTTAGGGGTGGCAAATATATTTGTATCATAGTTTTAAACTTATGCGCAAGGGGTTTAAGACTTGCATTGAAGACATGGAGGTATTCAAATTGGTAACGCATAAGAATATAGAGATGTGGGTTTTAGAGTTTGATAATGGCCAACAGGCTGGCACCATTAGTGTGCATTTGAGTGTGTGGCAGCCCAAGCTTAGGGCTTGGATCACAATGGAATTGGTCATTTTGTTTGTATGTTGTTTTCTCTTAACTCTGGTGTGGATGAAGGAGGATGAACTCTCTAGTCTCGACAGGAAGGTAAGGTGTGGATTCGTTTTTTGCTTAGAAATAGGTTCTCTGTAGCTTGTAACCCCATAGCTTACTTCTCATTGTGCTATTGTCCTTTCGCAGGGCTATGGAGATGGCGAGGAAAAATGCCTGGTTCATAGCTTTGCAAAACAAGCCGTGGGAAAACATTACCCTTACGGTAAGCCTGCTAACAAGTCGTTACTTGTCCATTCTTGGATTTATAACTGGGTTTTGAACTTTGTCATGGTTGGGGTTTAATGGATTCTGGTTCCATTAGCACTCTGCATTATATGTAGCGACAGACTTGGGCTTTAAGTTGTGGGGTTTCGTTAGCCTTCGGGTATGAGTTTGTAAAGACTTGAGTTTTGTAAATATTATTGTTTTTTCCATGAGGAGAAACTTGGTGCCTTGACAGGCTCTATGTATAATTTTTATAAATCATATTTTGAATTATGTTATGTAACCAGGGCAGCACCATTGCTTGCAATGGTGCAATGGCCACATGTGACGACTATGTAAATTGGTTATGACTTTATGAATATTGTGTGTGTAAATTAGTTCTGTGTTGATGTTTTATTATACTGTTGTGTTTCAATATTTGGTTATTATTCAAGTGGAAATTACCTTCATCGATTGTAATGGTTACATGGATGACTGAACAATCAGCAGTAATGCATTTTGGGGCCACACCGTGAATGGTGTTGGCAACCACCTTTGTGGCTGCGATAAAAAATATATTTTAGACTTACAGTTGGGGTTTATAATGTGGAATGAAAACGTATGGCAGTCTGTTGTTTATTTTATAGTAGGGTTTGTAATTATTTAGAGTGTTTAATTCTTTGAATAAAGAAGGTTGAGGCCATAAATTATAGCATGTATGGCTTATAAGGGTCTTATGACCTCTGTGTTAAAGGATTTGTTTGAGATGCAACCCACATACCAACTGTGTATAGAGTGGCTCCGTGTAATAATAAAAAGACCTCACAAGATTCGATCCTGGGTCGTTGCTTATGATGAGGGTTATAAATGAATTACTGTGTATAACATTATTATGATTGTTCATATAATGAACACTATGTTTTATGTATGGGAAAAGGAAATGGGTGTCTACATGATTCGTTCCTATGACATGGGTGCAAAATCTTGGTTATTATACGATTTTTATTATAAAATAATAATGTGGTTTATATTTTTGCCTTGTAACTTATGGGTGTGATTCTTATTATGCATATTTATAACGTTTTAGATGGCATGGTTTATAATATATTCAATGGCTTCCTAATGTTTGATAACAATATTATTGTTTATAGTTTATAAAAGTAATTATTATAGATATTTATATATCGCGACCCATTTAGGGTCTTATTTACTTGGTTTGTTAATTGGTTTGAGGTAATATTTATTTAACACAAAAGATTTGGTTATTGGTAGGAGGTTTATTTGTATAGACCTTGAAAGGTCTTCGCTTATTCTTATCATATATTTAGTATGGGATTATTCATAATTTATACTTATCCATAATTAATGTGTTGGTATATTTCTATTTTATAACTGTTAATATATATCTATATTTCTATTGTATACTGGTTAGTTTATTGGTTATTATAAGCACATAAGCTTTTTTAATTAATAGTCTAGTTAACTGTGTTAAGAGTTTATTCTAGATATAAACTTACTTCTAAACTAGTCTATTCAATTATAACATGCCTCTGCTGACAATTGAAATCTATAAGTAGAGTATATAGGCCAAAGGACAGTCATGAAATAAATCTGAAATAAAACCTAGTTTGTAGGAAACACAGTTTAAACCAGAAAGATAATACAAAAGTAAAACTAAGGTGAAAAACCCTTAATAAATATTTATACCTGAGTTAAAATCACAGGAGTGAACTAAATGAATAAATCCTGGATAAATCTAGCATAGAAAATGAATTACAGCCTAGGGTTATAATGTAAAATGTAAACCCTAGAAGATTTAAATAGAAAACAACCCCATAGGGTTAGAATCTATAATATAAACATTTGCATAATTTGGCCAGCACTTATTCTAGGAAAGGGAAATATATAGTCCAAGACCTCATACCAATAAATTTGAAACTCCTTTAATGGATGAAACCTGCACAGTCAAATTTCAATTAATCAGTATTAACAATCATAGGAAGATCTGACCTCTGTATTAGATGACCGAATCACTTGGGAACTCCCACGTTCCACCCAACCATGACGTGAAACCGTTCCTGGTTTCTATCCGGATCCCCCCAAGCTGGTTCCAACATGCAAGTAGATTAGAGCTCCTAAGGTAGGTATTTCCTAACTGATATATCAGGAATGGATCAGTTCTCCTTTTTCCTTTTAGGAAATTGTTCTCCAAGAATTCACTTGAGAAATAAAACAAGCAGAATAACGACTCTCCAAAAGATAAATCAGATCCCCAAGCCTTTGTTGGGCTTGGGACTTTATAGACAGACTCTTCAGTCAAAGGGGCAGTTAAATCAAGAATTGCTTAATTTCTTGATTTAAACCTTTTCATTTAATTTAGTACTTTTAATATTTTAACTTAGGAAATTTTAGCTAGTTCCTAATTGGACTTTTATATGTATTATGCTTTTTAATTTTTATCTTCTAGTGATAATAGTAATAGGTGGAACTTTTCTTCTTTCTCACATTATTAATATTATTACTATATTTATTCTTTATACATACCATGTATAAAATACATAATAATATAACATTTGTTAACATTTGTCTTGGGGCATCACATTTTGTGATTCTTAGACTTACGACACTTTCTTCATTAAGGTCATCAAATAGATGGTTAGGTCTACTATGCTAGGAAACTCTAAACATCCTTGCATGTTGGATTCCCTCGTACAACAATTGGTAGTTCTTTAGTACTTGATGAGAATACAGAAATTCAAAATTTCTTTTAATCACTTATAAATAAGTCTGATGAGATCAATATTTTTCTTGAGTCATTTTCACTTGGGAAACATTAATCCTTGTCAGTAAGTCCTACAGCTTACCAGAGCCCATGCTCAATGCTAAAAACAAGGAGTTTCAAACTTAGTGCAATTCCAGAGCTCTTCGCTCAACACTAATGCTAGGATGTACTTGTATGATACACCCAGGGATACAATGGACAAGGATCCGATGTTCCGGAGCTTATGCTCAACATCAACATGGAAGGCTCCAGGGCCTATTCCCAACACTTCCATATTATCTATTCATGTGTTCCAGAGCTGCATGCTCAACAAAAATATGATACTCATGTGCTCCATAACTTCTCACTCAACACAATATTAACTATTGATGTGCTCCAGAGCTCCTCGCTCGACACAAAACATCTCATCGATCATGTACTTCAGGGTCCATGCGAACAATTGGCTTACGCCCAATCTATAAAACAAATCATCATGTTCATATGCAGTGGGGTCTTTGACCCAATATATCAAAATAAAACATCAAGATAACATCATAATCAATAGGCTTATGCTATAAGTATTAGGTCCAAAATTCAGGATATTACAAATATTAGGCGTGCATTCACTCTAGATATGCACAAAGTATATCCAGCTTGCCACTCAGCCTGTCGATCAACCCGCACACTGTTAGTTAGCATATTCCTAAGCAATTAAAGTACAAATGGTATTCAACTATTTTTTTTCCATGCATTGATGCTACAATGGTCCTCGCTCCGAGAAGGCTTGCCACCTTGCTTTCACCGTTTGAAACCATTATCCAAGGCCACGTCCCCAAGAATCTATATGCCGCAGGACGTGCAAGGAGAACCGACACGCGAGATAACAGGAGGAAGATTGCTCGCTATCACGTGGTCATTCATTTTCCATTAAGACCGACTATTTTAGGAGAGGTCAACCACTGAAAGGGTTGTGTTGGGACGCATACTCCATGTTTGGGTAACTCCGCGGTTAATCAGAAAGTTTGTAAGCGGGGTTATGGGTCAAAACAGTCTTAGGGGTGTCGAGGGAAGTTAAAACTCCTTTTTTTGTAATAAACCCCTTGGTTGAAATCCAGGGTTTAGGGTTTTGGGTACCCATGGTTTAAGACCATGGTTTTGTAAAAATGCGCAGTATAAATAAGCGCTTGTGTAAAGAAGATAGGTTAGGTTTTATGATGTAAGAAAGATTAAGGCGAAGCTAAGGTTGATTTTGTAAGGAAAGGTTAAGTCCCAGCTGTGTGTGTGGATGACCTCTGTAGCTGTGTGCGCAGAGGGTTTTTGTAAAGAAGATTGAAGAAAGACCTGCAGCTGTGTGCGTAGGGGCCTGCTGCTGTGTGCACGGCCTTTTTAAGGACTGAAGGGATCTGCAGCTGAGTGCGCAGATCAAACTGTGGTTTTGTAGCAAGTTGAATAAAACACAGTTTGTGGACGTAACCCCTATACTGGGGGTGAACCACGTTATATCCAGTGTTGTGGTTTCTTGTGCTGTTTCTGTTTATGCATTAATAACTGTATCCATATGATAAGTTAGATCGCTGCTAATATTTAGCTTCGCTATGAATTCCCTGTAGTGGGTTGAGCAAGTCACGACTGTTTATTTATTTGCGAAGTTGTATGTGAATGAATGGTAAAACATTATAATTAATTGATTAATAAGGTTATTAAAGGCTGAGGTACAGTAATCCCCCTCTCTGCTTGCAGAAACCTGATTCTGTGGCACCCCATAGCTATTTCGGGTGAGACTGCAACCTACGCACAGGTTGTTTCCGAAAGGGCCAACACTGTGGGTCTTTTGTTGGTGCGACACTAAAGGATTAAACCCGGGTCTGCCCTATTGCCCAAAAAATTGTTTCCGTTGCCGGTTGAACTCAATACCTGCTCAAGAGGGGTTTACATCATACCTCAAGGGCTATGTTCTGGAGGCCCTCTGCGAAGCAAATTGGTGATTGGTTTGCTGAGACTTGTCTGAAATTCGCGCAGCAAGAGAATACGAATCCGTGTCGAAGCGCAAGTGAATTTTTACAAAGGTATGTTTTTTGTGATGCTTATGAAATTTTTTTCGGTAGTATCCACATAGAGTTGCACCAGTGGTTGTCTAGGTTAACAGAGAGGAGGACGAACTTTCAAGCTCGACGGATTCCTGTGTGGACCCCCACAAGGGTCAATCTTGTGCAACACGTGAACAACAAGGTATCCCGCACT